>OZ022493.1:494522-800746 GCA_963989405.1 Trypoxylon attenuatum
AAACAAACGCGAAACTACTCTCGGGGCCTTCCGTCAATTATTTACCGAGGCTAATTCCCGAATTCTGTGAGTCGCGTGACAGGAGAGACGGCGGAAACACCGGCGGAAGGAGAAGGAGGGGCGCTCAGGGTGCAAGGACGGGGGAGGTATCCCGGGGGGATCCTCCCTAGAACACGTTTCCCGCCGCTGACCAGGGGTCAGCGGGCCCACGGGGCCACGGGAGCGCTCACCCCGGCGTGCGTGAGCCGGAGGTGCGACACCGGTGCCCTGCGGAGCCTCCGTGTTGGGCCACCCCTATTGGTGACCCACGCGGGGCACGGCGATCCCGGGGGGATCGAGGCGCGGACGCCTGAGGGCCGATCTCTCCCCACCCAGCCTGCCGCAGCCAGAGTTTCCGCGAGCGGCGACCACCAGCCGCCAACCTCCCGAAAAAGGACCACCTGCCGACATCTGTGGAGGATCGACAGGACTCATAGTGACGTCACCACCAGCGTCGCGGGAAAAGCTTCTACTCATGCGCGTGCCGAATGTACGGCGTAATTGCCGAGCACGCGGTCTCAGTCGTACGGCAACCTTAGGATCGATTAGCGATCGTAGTAGTGAGATTACAAAGCACCAGAACTAGAACAATGGAGAAAAGGTTTGAGAGTTCCCGAGAGGCCAGCGATTCGGTAAGCGAATTGAACTAGCACTTTTCGATTGTGTCGGATGTAATGAATAATTGTACGCGTTAGAATCACGTTTGGTATCGAAATTATGAGAGATTTTCCGGCTTCACCGGTATTGCGTAGTGAATTTCCGAATCGAGTCCTCCCGTAACGAATGATGTAATCTAGTGCGTCGCGTGCGTTACCGCGTGTAATCTCGAGAGTTGTAATTCGATCTTCGCGTTTTGTAATTCCGCCTTCGGGCGATGACGGAAAATAAAATGTGCCGACTCTCGGATTTATTTGAGTAATTGTGTGAGATTTATTTTGCGTGTGAAATTCCTGTTTTGTGTCGTCACTCCACCCATGCTCGATAGAATCGAACTCATTCCGCGTAGTCCGGCCCTGGGAGAAATTTCGACGTTTCGATTTCGTAAGTAAAGAGATTCTCGAATTAATTTTTGGTAGAGTGTGGAATAGAATTATTTGGTAACTTTTCGAACGAGCTTCGGCTCGCGGCACTTCGGTGCCTGGCGCCCAACGGATTTAGGATTTTTTGGATTTTGGAAATTTGGAGGAGAGAATCTCGCGCATTTTTTTGTTCACGGGGAATTTTCGGGTTAGCCGGTGCAGATTCTCGTAGTCGGGAAAATTCACGTGACAAATTTTGGCGCCCAACGTGGGGCCACTTCAGTAAAAGTGGCTTTCGAGCATTGTTCGCGTAATAGTGATTTATTTGGTGGAGTTTCGACACTGGAATATAGTAAGAATATTATCGCGGTTGATAGAATTTTCCAGATCGAATATTAACGGTGGTATTACGTTCGAAAGTTATCGCGTGATATTCTTGAGCCTTTGTTCGGATGCAATATTAGCAGTTACTCGGGATTATCGTTCCCGGTGTTTACGTTTTTTTTGGTCGGCAAGAAGCCGAAGTAGTTGGATCGTATGATCCTTGTTGTTGCCGAGTATTAAGCTCGGTTCACATGAAGCCAGCAGGTGAAACGTGTGGATTAGGGATAATTTATAAATTTTTCAGAAAAGTGTACTCCGGGATATTTCGAGGATTTTTGTTGTTATATTTAGTCTTTTAGTTACTTTTTGTTAATTTATTTTGTGTCGTGGTGCCCCTATTGGCATCATTTTATTTGGATTTCGCGATTTTCGGTTTCGGTGAAGGGCATCTCTCAGGGAGAGGTGGCCCGGACTATTGGGTGCTCCTTCCGAGGCGGAAGTTTGAGCAAATTGTTAGTTTTTGGGATTTTGTGTAGTTAGTGGGATTTTCGGACTTTTGAGTCGGAGTTTTGGAATTGCGTTTTAGCAATGGCTACCGGAGTACCGACGCTTCACCTGGCTGTTTCGCGAGTATGCCATAGCGAAGTGGCGAATATTTTAAGAATATCGTGCGAATAATTAGTGAATAATTGGTGAATGTTTGTGCATGTTTCTTGCGGATTTATGATATTTGCGAAATTTTCGATATTTATGATATTTATGATATTTTCGATATTTATGGTATTTATGATATTTGTGATATTTATGATATTTCTGATGTGTTTTGGATGTCGCAAATTACACTGAAAATTTATGCCTGTTCCGATCCAATTAAGGTGCCTACCGACTTGAATTAGTTTTCTTATTTCGCAGTAGTGTTGCGTAATTGGCCAGTGCTAAGAAAGCTTAAAGTTAGAGTGTTTGAATTTTTTTTTGGAATTTTGTTAAAACTCGGACATTGTTCGGGGAGTGTGGTAGTTTTATTAATAATTTGAAGTACTTGTCGGAATTTATGGCACCCGTTAATTATTTTCGGGAATTATTTTGAATTGTTGCTGGTTTATGAATTTTATTGGGAATTTCGAATTTTTGCGATTATCGTGAAATGGCACCAGGTTTGATGAGTCCCTGGACGAGTTGATTTCTCTCTCTCACATATGGAATATTGTTGTATGGAATTATGAAACTAATGTGATTTAATTGTGGATTATTGTTGCGATTCTGATTACTGATATAATGCGATATTATGATGATTTGTGGGCGTTTACGAGATTTATTTGCAGTGTGGCGTATGTAAGTGAACCATTTGATTTTCTTTTGCTGATTTTGTGCATTTATCGTGACTTACTACGCTGTAACATTATCCTCTGTTCGGGAATGTGGACTTTCCGCGAGTAAGGGTTGATATATCGACGTTTGAACTCTGTTTTGTTGATTGTCGTAGCACGTATCTGCCGTGCTCCGTTACGCTTGCGCTCAATATTGGACTTATTTTCGTTACGTTGGTTTCCGGAATTTCGCGTTGTTGGGTACTGCGGTTATCCAAGGACTTATTTATTGTTTTTTCTTTTGCGTTTTTCGGCGTTCCGCCTGGCTCAGACCGCGAACGGCGTACCGGGCTAGCAGGTATCGAATTAAGCGGTACCATTGTTAGGGTGTACCGCGGGGAGATCGGTAATCGTCCGTAACACGTAGTCATTCCGGATTGGCGATTTATTGGAGTTTTGGTCGGACAAACGAATGTGGAAATTCTCCAAGGCGATTGCGTAAGTTTGAGTTTCGCGAGCTAGGGAAGTTGCGTCGGCATGAATACCAACCCGCCAGAACCGCCTTCCGGTGAGGGCGATGAAAATACCGGTCAGACGCGCTTGCTCCCGAATCACGTATATCAGTCGCCGGACTCACCCATAGGAAATCCATCGCATTCTTTTGTGGAGACGATGCAGATACCGTTGCGAGGGGGTCAGCAACCACCCCTGACCCAAACGAACCGTGTTCGGACGTCGGTACAACTTGATACGTCCTACCGTGATCGACGCGGCGATGTGATAGACCAGTTGCGGCGGTGGAACGTAACATTTAAGGGTGAGGCGGACGACGACTGCGATTTCTTTCTCGATCAGGTTTGGGAAGCTTGCGACTTAAAGGGTTGTGATCCGGCCGAGATTATCCCGCACCTACATCACGCGATGGGCGGGAAAGCAGTAACGTGGCTTTATTCCGGACGTAATTATTGGCGTACGTGGGATCAATTTGTTACCGCGTTTCGGCATAGTTTTACCAACGCGAGTCAGCGATTTGAGTTCGAGAAGCAGATCTTGACGCGAACCCAACGTCGCGGAGAGCGCGTACGCGATTACATCGCTGAAATCCGGAACTGGATGAGTCGATTAAATCCGCCGTGGTCACCTCAGCAGGAATTGTCGTGTGCTTACGGTAACTTGCACCCGCATTTACGGATGCAGGTTCCCCGTGAGTCAGTACGAGACCTATTTGACTTAGAGCGACGCGCTATCGAAGCCGAGCGGATGCAACAACAACTTCGCGAATGGGAGCCGTATGAAGATCCTGGGGCTTCCGTAACCGCGCCGCGACCTAGATACCGTCCTTTCGGAGCTCAACGGGAAAACGCGCCTAAGGTACCGACTCCGTCGAATGTAAAATCTGCCGAACCAAAGCCCGCGAGAGAAGAAGCGCGGAAAGCAACGCCAGCTACCGGACGAACTTCATTTACGCCGACGTGCTGGAATTGCAAGCAATCCGGCCACTTTTCAAGAGATTGCAAGGCTCCGAGTCGCCTGCACTGTTACCGTTGCGGGAGACCGGGCGTTACGACACGCGATCGTCCCGATTGCTCTCGTCCTTCGGGAAACGCCACGGGGAGCCGATGATTCGGGTCGAATCGGCTACCGATGCTATTGTTGCGACCCGCCCGCCTGCGAATATCGAAGTGGCGAAAAGCGAACCTCCAAGTCCTACGGAACTCGTCGCGAGAACCTCGAATCCTACCGTCGAGGATATTTCGGCAAAACCGCGCCCCGCGCCGAAGCGAGGCCCAGCTCTCTTGTACTTATTAATACAAGTAGGGGGGAAACCGGTTCGAGCGTTGTTAGATTCAGGGGCATCGATGGACCTTATTAGCAAGGAAGCCGCCGATCAATTACCGGGCGTAATGGAATTGGGGCCGCTCACGAACCCGTGCCGTTTCGTAGTCGCGACCGGGGAAACTAATTCTACTGTTAGACAGGTCGCTTTTTGGGCTGACATCCGCGGACAATATCGCTGTATCGTCGCCTTTGTCGTAGACCGCCTCTCGAGCCCGATTATTTTGGGAGTTCCGACGTTACCAGATTTTGGAGTCATTCTCGACTACCACCGCGCCGAATGGTATTTCGGATATAAGCCGGGAGAACGCTTTCCGTTAGGACCGGACCAAGAAGAGTCAACAGCTTGCGGGATTCGAAAGTTAGAGCCGAATGAGCGTGATCGACTGGAGGAATTTCTAGACACAACCTTACCGACGCTATCGCAAGTCGCGGCCATTACCAATCTAATAGAGCATCGGATAGATACCGGCGATCACGCGCCTATCCGACAGAAAGTTTATGCCGTCTCCCCAATCGTGCAACAAGCGATACACGCCGAAGTAGATAAAATGCTCGCGGAAGACGTGATAGAACCATCACATAGTGAATGGTCTAGCCCTATCGTGATGGTAAAGAAGCCAAACGGAACGTACCGATTTTGCTTGGATTTCCGCAAAGTTAACAGTGTGTCGAAAAGGGATGCGTACCCTCTTCCGCTCATGAGCAGTATCTTAGATAAGCTTAATGCCGCAAAATACTTGAGTACTATCGATCTTAGTCAAGCGTATTTCCAAGTACCGTTGGAAAAGAAGAGCCGCGAAATTACCGCCTTTATAGTTCCGGGTCGCGGATTATTCCATTTCAAGCGCATGCCGTATGGCTTAACTGGAGCACCGGCGACGTTCCAGCGTTTACTGGATCGCCTAATAGGACCTGAGATGGAACCCCATGCTTTCGCCTACCTGGATGATATCATCGTGGCTACCGTAACTTTCGAAGAACACCTGACTTGGCTAACTCGCGTATTGGATCGGGTAAAGGACGCAGGACTTCTCGTGAATCCCGAAAAATGCGAATTCTGTCGTGCGGAGGTAAAGTACCTCGGATTTCTCGTCGGGGAGGAAGGGTTGAAGGTCGACCCGGATAAGACCGCGCCGATCGTGTCGTACCCACCGCCAACCAACATCAAGCAGCTACGGCGATTTATAGGAATGGCCTCTTGGTATCGCCGATTCCTAGCCGAGTTCGCGACAATATCTGAACCCCTGACTAGGCTTTTGAGGAAAGACCAACCGTGGACGTGGACTGCCGAACAACAAGCAGCTTTCGAAACACTGCGGGACATGATTGCGAACGCACCAGTTTTGTCCTGCCCGGATTTCAACTTACCATTTGTCCTGCACACGGATGCCAGTACCGTCGGACTCGGAGCTGTCTTAACGCAGACTACCGAAGAGGGAGAGCGAGTAATAGCTTTCGCCAGCAAAACCTTAAGTGTTGCCGAACGCAAATATACGACTACCGAATTGGAGTGCCTCGCTATCGTCTGGGCCGTCAAGAAGTACCGCGCCTACCTGGAAGGGTACCGTTTCACCGTAATCACCGACCATAACAGCCTGAGGTGGTTACACAACTTGAAGGATCCCGTAGGGCGATTAGGAAGATGGGCCTTGCAGTTAGAAGCCTACGATTTTGAGGTGATCTATCGGAAGGGCGCTTTACACCATGTGCCTGACGCATTGTCCCGTATTCCCGAAACAGTTGTCGCCACAACCACGGATCTCGGTACCTGGTATGACCAACGAAAGAAACAGGTACTGGCGCAACCCAAGCAATTTCCGAATTGGAAGGTCGAGGGCGAACAGCTGCTATATCGACGTAGCGGCGAAAATCTAGAGGCCGCTTACGAGAAACAAGCCGCATACTACAACCGCAATAAACGAGACGTCACCTTTCGAGTGGGAGACATGGTTTTGAAGCGCCACCATGTGTTATCTTCCGCTGCACAGAACATCGCAGCCAAATTAGCGCCACGTTTCCATGGACCTTTTCGCGTATCTAGAGTACTATCGCGAGTCGTTTATGAATTAGAGAACGAAAACGGAAGACGTATCGGGAAATTCCACATCTCCCAATTAAAACCTTATCGTGTCTAACCTACTAATACCGTACTAACTTGTTAGGATACCGAACCAGAGGAGCTCATTTCCCAGCCGGAATGGCTCTATTTCAAAGAGCGGGAGCACCTCGGAGATCCCGACGCGGTAGTAATGGCGCTGCCGGAATATTGGGAGTACCGGGTACGAGTGGAGGAGCAGAAAGGGCCCCTCCCGGTATCACAGCCCCCGCCTCATGTGCCAAGGAGGCTACTAGTAGGAAGCGGCGGCCCAAAAAAGGAGCTTAAGGATGCCGCCACTCAAACGGCGGAGGAACCTCCCTCGCTACCGCCGACCACCGCCAGATCTTCCGCACCCGCTGCGGGACCGAGACGGGTCACCTGGGCGCCGACGCCCCAAGGGGGACCGAAGCCGCTACCAACCGCGGCCCCCGATCGATTGCCGGCACCGCGGGATATCCCGGGAGCCTACCACCATAAGGGCGGAAAGAAGCCCGGGTGTTGGAATTGTGGGGACCCAGACCACCCCTACTCCAAATGCCGAGAGACCCGGCGATTCAAATTTTGTTTCCGCTGCGGGAAGGCCAATGTGAGCTTGGCCGACTGCCCGACCTGCAAGCGGGCTTACTTCCAGGAGATGGACCCCCCGAAGCAGGCCTAGACCTTGGGCCAACCGTCTCGAGCGACTCTCTGAACAGTTTCTTTTCTGTTCCTTGTGTGGTTTTGATTATTATTATTAGGTGTAGGTTTTGGGGGTTTAACGCGTTGCTTTTCCTTACACTATTTTTTTTTTCTAAATAAATAAGCGTGTGTGTGCCAGTCGTGCGATTATTGTTAACCCCTCCCGTTACCCAGAGGCGTTTAGGAACTGAAGAGAGAGAGAAATAGGTATCGGAAATCAACTCGTTCCAGGAAGAGGTGTCGATACGTGATTTTGGTGAGTACCGTTTTATTATCGTCTTGATGGACGGAACAGCAAATCGCTTTAGAGGATTGTCGCTTGCGACTCGTATGGGTGATGCTCCCGGTAGGGAGGAAACATTTAGGGATTTATTCATGTATTTTGTTGTGTGTGTCAATCTTGAATACACGGAAGGACCCGAGTGGAGTCGCGTTTGCGAAAAGGGCTACGGTCTGTTCGCCGGCGGGAAGGTCGGGGCGACCTTCCTTAAGGGGGGGGGGGGGGGGGGGCCGTTGTGACGTTGCAGTTCCGGCAACGCCACAAAATAGTGAAATAGAAATAATAAACAAACGCGAAACTACTCTCGGGGCCTTCCGTCAATTATTTACCGAGGCTAATTCCCGAATTCTGTGAGTCGCGTGACAGGAGAGACGGCGGAAACACCGGCGGAAGGAGAAGGAGGGGCGCTCAGGGTGCAAGGACGGGGGAGGTATCCCGGGGGGATCCTCCCTAGAACACGTTTCCCGCCGCTGACCAGGGGTCAGCGGGCCCACGGGGCCACGGGAGCGCTCACCCCGGCGTGCGTGAGCCGGAGGTGCGACACCGGTGCCCTGCGGAGCCTCCGTGTTGGGCCACCCCTATTGGTGACCCACGCGGGGCACGGCGATCCCGGGGGGATCGAGGCGCGGACGCCTGAGGGCCGATCTCTCCCCACCCAGCCTGCCGCAGCAAGAGTTTCAGCGAGCGGCGACCACCAGCCGCCAACCTCCCGAAAAAGGACCACCTGCCGACATCTGTGGAGGATCGACAGGACTCATAGTGACGTCACCACCAGCGTCGCGGGAAAAGCTTCTAAGCATGCGCGTGCCGAATGTACGGCGTAATTGCCGAGCACGCGGTCTCAGTCGTACGGCAACCTTAGGATCGATTAGCGATCGTAGTAGTGAGATTACAAAGCACCAGAACTAGAACAATGGAGAAAAGGTTTGAGAGTTCCCGAGAGGCCAGCGATTCGGTAAGCGAATTGAACTAGCCCTTTTCGTTTGTGTCGGATGTAATGAATAATTGTACGCGTTAGAATCACGTTTGGTATCGAAATTATGAGAGATTTTCCGGCTTCACCGGTATTGCGTAGTGATTTTCCGAATCGAGTCCTCCCGTAACGAATGATGTAATCTAGTGCGTCGCGTGCGTTACCGCGTGTAATCTCGAGAGTTGTAATTCGATCTTCGCGTTTTGTAATTCCGCCTTCGGGCGATGACGGAAAATAAAATGTGCCGACTCTCGGATTTATTTGAGTAATTGTGTGAGATTTATTTTGCGTGTGAAATTCCTGTTTTGTGTCGTCACTCCACCCATGCTCGATAGAATCGAACTCATTCCGCGTAGTCCGGCCCTGGGAGAAATTTCGACGTTTCGATTTCGTAAGTAAAGAGATTCTCGAATTAATTTTTGGTAGAGTGTGGAATAGAATTATTTGGTAACTTTTCGAACGAGCTTCGGCTCGCGGCACTTCGGTGCCTGGCGCCCAACGGATTTAGGATTTTTTGGATTTTGGAAATTTGGAGGAGAGAATCTCGCGCATTTTTTTTGTTCACGGGGAATTTTCGGGTTAGCCGGTGCAGATTCTCGTAGTCGGGAAAATTCACGTGACAATATATATATATATAAATTTAAGAAACACATCGCACTATTACTCTTTTTTATTATTCCCGTCTTTCGCACTTTTCTCTATGTTGGCTAAACATATTGCCAACAATTCGCAATCTATCACCGAATTCTCCTTAAAAACGTCGGACTCGGTAATTGCTCTCCATGCATCATAATTATTGCGCTCTGTAATAACATTCTTGAACTTGATAAACTTATCGATAACTTCAGAACAATTCAACGCTAACCAATACATCATGTGATTTATGCAAAAATCATAATTACATATTTTTGTTAGTGTTTCCTCTGTAACCATGATTGCCGTGCGATCACTGTAAAACTCAATTATTTTTTTGCCATACATTCGCGTTGTTCGCATCCAAAAATCGTCCTCCAAATTAATCCTTATTTCCGGATCAGTCGTTAAATCACGAATATCGCAGGACATTAATCGTTTCGATGCACACATGGAAAAGATTATTTCTGAGCCATGGTTACTCCCTATTGCCAGCTCAATGCGTGCATCCAAAATCCCCTTATTCGAATCGTAATGCGCGGTGCAAATACCGATATCTAAATATTTACAACAATTTTTTGTCAATTCATACCGATGACCCAATATGCGTGACCCTACGCAAACGTTGCTCGGTATCTTCTTCTTCTTTGGTTTTTCTTCGGATGATGTCGGTTGTTGCTTCGCTTCAGGCTCGAACGCTGCTGCTGCTGCTGCTGCTGTCCATGATGATGATATTGATGGCAATGTCCGTTCTGGAGAATCAAGCAACATTGATGTTTCAGCATCTGAGACACTGGGTGATTGCTGCGATGATTCGTTCACTATTCGAAGCCTTGTCTGTAGAGCAGGAACGAATGGTTGCAGTGTTTCAAATTTAGGCAATAATGATTGAACTGCAAGCGGTGTTTTAAGATTGTCCCTACTGAAACATAGAAAAACAATTTGATTTAAAAAATTAAGTAGTATAACATATGAGAAAACAGCTTAACTATAATACATACCTTTCATTAGAGGATTTTAAATCATTATCACCATTATCATCATCATCATCACCATGGTTACACTTCATTTTCTTATGCTGATAAAAATACATTTTTAGCAGTAATAATCTACCATTCGTCGCCTGCAACACAAACTGCAATTTTTTCTATAGGGTGGAGGCCCGTCAATGTGTGAACGATCTTCTGCCCGATTATAATGGTCTTGACAACGACGATATCCTTGGATTTCCGAATCGTTCTTTAAACGTAGTGGCAATTTATCCCACAAAATATCGATGAATGGCTTCAAAAATGTTAAAAGGAATGGCTTGGTTACATCCGCCAAATCTGACTCTGTCAAAGATAAAACTTTTATAGGATCAGCCATCATGAATGGCAAACATAATAAATTAAACTTCGAAGACGTACGTTTCGTTGAGCTATGCCAGGCAGAACTAGTGGCATGCAAATCCTCGCGCTATTGTTTTATTGCTAGCCTACCGGAAACGAAAACGCAGTTTTCTTCTCCTTCTCTTAGCCGAAAGATAAAAATGATTAAGCATCCCTACCATTCCTAATCTCCATTCTATTATATTCTTCTAGGACAAGTCGTTCTTGATGAATGTTTCTTCGATGCGATAATGCATTCTCCTTCTCTTGGTCAATCGTAATTACATACGATGTTCTTATTCTTTGAAGGCAAATCGTTCTTGCCAAATGTTTCTTCGATGTTGTATATCTAAAATTGGGCTGAGAACTCGATCGACACGAATAATTCGAGTTTTAAATCGCTCATTGTCCCTCATTATTTCTTCCCATGATCCTCTTCGAGCAGCACGATAGGCATAACTCCAGTGTATCATTTTATGAACAACTGGTTTCAAATTAAATTGCACCTAAATAATTTTTATCTCTTTTGAAACGCTACTATGATCGAAAAATATTCTTTACTTTTAGTACGTTTCTTCATTACTTTCTTTATTTGTTCCTTAGTATCATGATCATCACCATTGCCATTTTCATCTACATCGTTGAGATTGCCAACAGCACTAGTCGCATTATTTTCTTCATGCTCGATGCCATAAGACAAATCACTTTTTGCCTTGCCAGAACGCCGGAACCGAAATACTGCATTGAACGCAGGATTTGGAGCGCCGACCATACTCTTTCCTCTTGCACACTTTCGTAACGTTGCACACGAGATATTTAAGATTCTCTCCACTTTTCGATCCGTACCATACGGCAGAAAAACCACTACCGTACGTACAGATGTCCTCGACACATGCGCAAGATAAAATCCTAAAACATCCCGGATAAAAGGGCAACCACCGCTGCACAGATATCCCCAATACGCGATTATACACTAAACCCACTCTAACGTCGTACTCTTACTCATTTTTTGATATCTTAAGATTCTCTCCACTTTTCGGCCCGTACCATACGGCAGGAAAACCACTGCCGTACGTACAGATGCCCCCCGATACATGCGCAAGATAAAAATCCTAAAACATCCCGGATAATAGGGCAACCACCGCTGCACAGATATCCTCAATACGCGATTATGCATTAAGCCCACTCTGACGTCGTACTCTTACTCTTGATCACACTAACGTCATCTAGCGACAACAACGCTCACCTCGCGTCATTGACACTCTGCGGTTTCACCTTATCGTTGCGGACTCTCTTCGCCTAATTCAATTAACAGTAGCGAAAGACTCGAAACTCTTACTCACTCTCGTACTGTAGCGATAGATTAGAACCGTCATTCTCTTTCACATCTACCTATCTCTATCACTCTTCCCATGCTTATCTCCAATTATAAATCATCTTAATTCAATTAACTTATCACCAATTAACTTATCTCCTAATTCAATTAAGGGGACATTCAGTGGAGGGGATCCCCTTACCTTATACTGACGGGGTGGGGGGCCCTTATCTTATCTACACCGGATGTTGCGGTTTTCCTTATCTCGACCCAATTCCTAGAAATCCTTATCTACACCGGATGTTGCGGTTGGACAAACCGGATGCCCACTTCCGTGACAGAACCTCCATAGGTACTCTACTCTTGACTCTTGCGTCAAACATCCGTATATAAAACAAAACGGCTGCGACGGCAGCGCGCTTTGCGTTACCTATTTCGACTTCATTTAGTTCCGTACGGGATACGTAGTCAGCAGTGCGTGGATGCGAGCAAGGTTGGATTATCGTTCCCATTCTTTTAGTATTTACACCCACCCTGTTTTACATCCAACATTTTCGGAAAGTGGTGATTTTCTTGGTTATTACAACTGTTGACTACGCGAGATAAACTGTTACTGGGCTTTGTGTGGTTTGTTTTGTGCGGTAACATGGAATGAAGTATGCAGAATGAAGGAGTAAGAAGCAGGCTGCTCGTGAAGGGCAAGGGACGACAGTATAGGATTGGAATGAAGCTGTCTTGATTCACGACGGCGCTGCTGCTACTTCTTGCCGTGACGGTCCAACGGAGCTGCTGTTTCCGAAAGCTAGAGGAATGGAAGGAAAGAAAGGTGATCGGATTCAGGAGTAGAACAGGAAACATTATTATTTGGAACAAGCGAAAAGAGGAGAAACTTAGTTAAAGAGGCACCGGCATAAAAAAACCCCCTCCTGAAGGGGAAGAAAGCCAATGCCTCTTTCACAGTGGACCAAACAAGACAAAGATGACAATTACGTCGAATACGCGCAGATTGTAATAACTAATGGCCATAACACAGAGAGCTCTCTCACCTATCGTCTGTTGACTTGCCGACGCGGCAGTGACCCTCAGTCACAGAGACAACTCAGTGGTCCGCACTGATGAGACAATCTACTCAGAATTGAAACAGGGCAAGGCACCCTGGCGGCAATCTTCTAGTCGCTGCCCAAAGTAGCCTTCCCCTTGGTGGGTCACCCGCAAGGCCGCCCAAGAAAGGATCAAGGGTTTGAGCCAACACCACACATGCACACTCTCGCAGTCACAAACGCACCAAACTCAAAAACTATGTCAACTAGTGTGTAACGCTCGGCGGCTGATTGCAATCTGACTCTCGCCTCGGCAACGCTTCGCTCCGCAACCCCTTGGCCCCGCGCCCCCTCAGGGATAACAATTTCTAGTCGCATTGCCGAGCACCGAAGCAACGCTACGCAAACGACCTTAAATAAACTAAAATCCCCAAATGCAAGACGATTCTATTTCAAATGCGAACAGAAGCGGTTATCAAGAAACAGGAAGTGGCGAGAAAGGTAAGTTATATGTTATATGTTTCTACTTTATTTGCCATAGTATTTGACTGCGCTTGTCAATTGTTACGAAATTCTAAGTCAAAAACTAAAAGTAATCGAACCAATCTGGAATTCTGTATAGTGGTAAAATGTTGAAAACTACTGCATGTTGAAGTACGCTTGGTATACGATCATTGTAAAGAAGGCGGAGTGGTGAGATTGGTAATGTAGCGGACTACGAATACCAGAGTGCTGTGTTCGATTCCCGCTACCTGCATTTCGCTATCATCACATTTTTCCTTCTTCTTTCTTTCCCAAATAGTACAAAACCTTGATGTAAGTAATTTTATATGAGTGTATTGGAATTTCATATACAGGGTGCGGCACTTCGGAGTCACATCTGAAATAATTTGGTCAGTTTTATAGATACGCCAAAACTGTTTAGATGAAAGTTGCATGGTTCGAAGGGGCGCGTAAGATGGGCGGCAGGGATGGGCAACCGTGAATAAATGTAGTCTTAAATTTTAAAATTCATCGACACATGCTCGAAATTTTAAAATTCGTCGTCAAATTCTCGAAATTTTAAAATTCGTTGACAAATGCTCGAAATTTTAAGATTCGTCGACCAATTCTCGAAATTTTTCCATTCATTAAGCAGGTTCGACTCTGCTCCGATCGGCTCAATTCTGCTCAACTTTCCGTCCAATCTTATCTTATCAATCTTATCAGATCCGCTCGTGTCAGCTTGCAAAACCTCGTCACCGCTGAATTCTATCCGCCCAGGCAATCAAAAGTGAAAATATTCGGGGCATTTGCTTGATGAATAGAAAAATTACAAGAATTTGACGACGAATTTTAAAATTTCGAGCATTTGTGGGCAAATTTTAAAATTTCCAGAATTTGTTGATGAATTTTAAAATACCGAAAATTCGTCGACGAATTTTAAAATTTCGAAAATTTTTAAAAGGGTTTAGCCGATTAAGCAAGCGAAAAGTGCCCCCAAAGCAAACGAACTTTCAGGTACACCAGTCGATAGTGCCTGCGAAAAAAGTCACCTGTGCCAAGTTTCAGCCTGATGACTCTATTATCGGCGCGCGACTCAATAAATAGTTACAAAATATAAATAAATGCTGTTATTAAGGTTGTACCAACGCGAAGTATTTTTTTTATTAAAATTTGAACATTTCCGAAGAAAATTCCGGTTCGCACAGCCTGGTATCTTTATTAGTTTCTGAGTTACGAATTTTTAAAGAAAAATTGATCCAAAACGTGAACGGTTGTCGCTGGCCGCGACGCGTCGCGGCGCGCTCCATAGCGCGCCCGGCCGGTTCTTCCCAGTTATAAAAATTTATTGTTCCGGAACTATAATAGTTACCAACCTGAACTTTGTGGCATCCTCTCTGTAGACTACAGAGCATCTGAGATATTAATTTTAAAAGGATCGGTGCTCCACTTCACTATTTTATTTAAATATTAAAAGTTTATTTATATTTTACAACTATTTATTTACGTTGTACCGGCACGAAGTATTTTTTTTATTAAAATTTGAACATTTCCGCGTAAAACGCCGGGTCGCACATCCTGGTACCTGTATTAGTTTCCGAGTTATGAATTTTTGAAAAAAAGATGATCCCAAACTTTGCAGTTAAATAACTTAAAAACTAATAACGATATCGAGAAACGGAAAAAAGCATTTTACAGGATTCGACAAGGGCTACAAATCTGTGAAGTTTAAAAAAAATCGGGGACCAAATGTGAATCAACTGTGATCATCTGGCGTGGAATCGCTCTTATAGGAAATGGATAAGATTTTTCATGTTTGTTTTTTAGTTTTATTAACAGTATGTTGTAATATAGTTGAAGAGGACTCCAAACCTGGGAGTCGAAACGTAAAGTGTGTTTTATTCTCATCATACTCCTAAGGATTGTGTACATGGCCAAAACTTACCTGCATTATTTTCATCGGATTCAAAGCGAAATTAATGATTAAATTGTTCATTAGATCAAATTAATTGAATATTACATATTAACCGCGCACGAGAAATAATAAAGCAGTCACAACTAAAACTAGATCCTGGAAGGTATACCAGCAGCGTCGACGCTACCGCATCTCTTGATTTTGAGCCTGTGAAGAGTAGGTGATTTGCTAATATTGGGAAGCATTTGATGCCCCCAGACCTCTGTAGGACCCATTGAGAATCCTCTCCTAGTTCCGTTTCCGTAGGTTGCGTCCGCCAGACCGCGAGGTGGCGCGGCGCGCGTGCAGCGAGAAGCGAAGACGCCGGCAAAAAAAGGATCCATTTCGGCAGAGAAACTCGATCATAAAATGTATATTTCAGCAACGGCTGCACGGATTGCCTTGATGTTTATTACCAATCGACGCAGAGAAAATCAAAGAGTTGAATGGAACAGTCATTCTGCCCCTAGATAATGCGAGTTTCAAGAATATCGTCAATTACCATCCGGATAGGGCCCGCTAGCTAATTCATTCTCGTAAGTTACTTAGTGGCGTCGACGCGATGAGCTGCGCTCGGCTATATACAGGGTGAGTCAGTGACCTTGTACCAAACTGAAACCACGTCTTTTAGGGGTCAGTAGAAGCCTAAAAGTCCGGGAACACAAAGTTGAAATCTCAACCCTTTCGGAATTACAGGGGGTTGAAATTTCAAGTTTCCAAAATCATATCTTCCGACGGGATGATGCTAGCGTCACGGGTCTTTTTCTAGAATATGTGGGAGGGCCGGAGCTATGAGGAAAAAAATAGAAACCATTTAAAAGTTATTATTAAGTCGCATTATTATAGATTTTCTTGCAGTTTCTCGATGAAGCAGCAACATTTTCAGGTACGAAAAAAATCACAGTCATTCTGGATATAACCCATAAACGAAGGATGTTGTCGGTAATTTTCAACCTCAAAGTGTCCCCAAAAAAACTTCAAAGTTGTTACGGGCTAGCCTCGAGAGCCCGGTTTCTCCCTCTCAACATTTCGAAGTTCAAGGAGAAGAGGAACGGGTTCGATAATTTTAATTTTATGAATGGGGTACACTGCAGTGAAGAAAAGTAGTCAAGACGTTTCCGTAGGATAACGAGCCTTCACCTCAGCACTGCAATGTTGAGGAATAAAAGTAGGACAACACGAGGTTTAAGAAGTTGGTCCGTTCCCGGAGGGTAACGGCTCGCCTTCCAAGACTTCGTGGGGTTGAGGGTAAGGATATTCTCGAGCGGCAAAGAATATTCCTAAATTGTGTGGGTTCTTTTCTCTAACCATTCTCAGTATTAGGATTCGACAGGTGGTATAGTGATTTGACCCAGTGATTTCAAGGTGAAAATATGAGCTCTATATTCAAAGGAATGTAAACAATATGAAACAAAATAAGATTCAAAGAAAATACAATTTATGTTCAGTGTGTGTTCGGTGTTACAATTACCCGCGTACCTCGTCTGTTTCGTTCGCAACAATATTCAATCGCAATAAACTTCTCTACTCGAAAACTGAATCTCTGATAGTCGCACTAATGTGTAAGGTTGGTCAAAAATAACGTGTACGATCTTCCTTGGAGTAACCCCGTACTCCACTAAGCCAAACGCTAGTTACCAAAACTGTGATAGTCGCACTGATGCGTAAGGTTGGTTGAAAATAACGTATACGATCTTCCTCGGAGTAACCCCGTACTCCACTAAACAAAATGTTAGTTAGAACTGCTTCGAAAGTGCAGGGCACGATCTACTACTCGGTTGGGAAGAGCTTCGCCCGGTGAAAGATTGTGAGAAACTAATTCTGATGAACCTAATTTTTGAGAGTTTATATACTCAAAACCTGCTCGGCATTGGGTAAAAAGTGGGGCAAAACTCCCTTAGCGTTGCTGGTGGGTTCTAGGGCATGACCAAATATGGTCATGTGCCGGGTGCAGTATGCGTGATGCTGCACGTGTACGTTGAGCTTCAGGGATAAGTGGGGATGTTTACATGAGTGAGGTCTCCTAGCGCGACGGTGACTCGAAACTATGATCTTAAAGGAACGTTAGACGATTCCCGAATTTGAAGAAAAATTGCGTGCGTAAAATACGGATGTAACAAAGTTACAGAGTTCGGCGATTTTTTTTTCTTAGTGCTCCGAAGGTTTAAATTTATCGTTTTCGTCCAAAATCATCGTAACAAGCGATTTTTCGATTTTTATTCATTTTTTCAGCTTTAAAATGTTTCATAGCAATAATGCGTAATTTTTCTTTTCAAAGACATCAATTAGCGCAAAAGAAATGAAATAAAGTATTTTCGAAAAACAACTTTTCCAGCATGCTTACAATGCTTAATTACTTTGGTACATTTTTTCTCGACTTCTTACACAACTGTGTGAAACCTTGATACGATCATTTTTCACTGAAATACAACCTTTCAAAGCGAAAAATGTGGACACTTTTCTTGTTCCTTTAATTTTTGCGAGTATAAATAAGTGCCCGGTTTCTTAACTCCAACCCATACACGCATCGTGGTCATATTAGTGTTTAAACAAACGCAATGAAATCCCAAAAAAGCATTCAAAATGCAAAGATGTCGCCCAAGTACAAGATATGTAGTTTCATGTCATTATTCCGAATACAAGAAAATGAGTTCTTCGTTAATGCAAATTCACTTGCTGATGGTAACGTGATATTTTACGATGAATTTGAAATCCCAGAATGTGACCGCGTGCAGGATGTACACAGCACAAGTGCCGTAAAACCCATGCAGATCTACCTGTGACAATGGGTCGGTAGTGCGCGTTAGTGGTCGAAAAAGAAGTGTTTAAAGCCGACTCGCCCGGCTGAGCAGCGAGATCGGTAATTTCTTGAGTTAAATTTCATTCATCGTGCGCGAGGGAACTCGTCAGACTCGTCTCCGCTTTCCGAGCGAAAGGAGGGAAGGCGAGCCTTCACTTCAATGATAGCAGCCGAACTGATCGGATGCGATCACCCGAGCGGTCTTCCTCGCGGTATCGCAGAAGATTCGTGCGGACTCGCCATTACGCGTTTCTCTGTGTATACTATTCCAATTCATTGAATTTAAGAGACCTTTGTAGAGTCCTTCAATTGCTAAGCATTGGTGTTGCGGATACTCTACATTCAGATCTAGGTGTTTGCACCTTCATGCGGAGATGCAAACATGCGGACATGATTACGGAGATTGGCAGCGTCTACGAGTTAGACGAATTATCGTCCAACGCGTCAATGAGCGCAAGCCCCGCTGAGCCTCCACAGAGTTTTCTCTGTGGAAAAAAGAATTTATTGGTTCCGGTATTTCCGGAGCGTTAGCTAGTTCAATCCAGTTGCACTGGTAGACGAGAGTAAATACCTATTTGTTCTCAAGAAGTATCTTCTTGATCGCTAGAACAGGGAGGATTTACGACCCTCTGTGTGACACCCGTAAATTCAGTTCAGTTCCAAATCTGAGAATTAGTTGGTTCGACCCTTTCACAGGTCTACAGCCAACAGAAGAGCAGGATTTAATCAATCTTGGTATCTCCAGTTAAATTTCAGTATTCTGTGCTTCCACGGATACTGCAAATTTATTCGATTAAATATCATACAGTCTACAAAACTTCAATAAAAAATTGAATTATATTCTCGAGCATCTAGTACTCGAGCTCTAACAAGCATAAGAAGTCGACGTGTTTACTAACGCGGTAAGTGACTCTTGGTTCCAGGTGCGATAAGCCGTCACAGTTCGTTGCCGCCGACGACGCTCGTTGCTTCAGCGACTTCGAAAATCTTATACAGGGTGAGTCAATGACCTTGCACCAAACTGAAACCACGTATTTTGGGGGTCAATAGAAGCGTAAAAGTCCCGGAACACAAAGTTGAAATCTCAACCCTTTCGGAATTACAGGGGGTTGAAATTTTGAGTTTTAAAAAATCATATCTTCCGACAGGATAATACTAGAGTCACGGGTCTTTTTCTAGAATGTGTGGGAGGGCCCGAGGTACCTGGAAAAAAATATAAACGACGTGAAAATTATTATTAAGCCACATTATTATTGATTTTCTCTAAACGGGCAAATTCCACGTTCATAGAAGAACTACAAGAAAATCAATAATAATGTGGCTTAATAATAATTTTCACATCGTTTCTATTTTTTTCCAGGTACCCTGGGCCCTCCCACACATTCTAGAAAAAGATCCGTGACTCTAGTATTATCCTGTCGGAAGATATGATTTTTTAAAACTTAAAATTTCAACCCCCTGTAATTCCGAAAGGGTTGAGATTTCAACTTTGTGTTCCGGGACTTTTAGGCTTCTATTGACCCCCAAAATACGTGGTTTCAGTTTGGTGCAAGGTCACTGACTTACCCTGTATATAAGACCCTACTTTGTACATACATTTTGCTTGTATCTTTGAGTAAATATAAGGTGTGTTGAAAATCGAAATGATCACTTGTGTTGTCACGAAAATTTATTATCCCTCACTGTTACATCCTTACACGAATCCGACTCATGTCAGTTGCAATCTAAGCGCGACCGGAGGATATGGCAAGTATAAAATAGTTAATCCTCTTTATTTATTCTGTGTAACTAGCGCCCAAAAATATGCTCCGTTACAACAAATGCGTGGGAACGTTGCATTTGTGGATGCACGTTACTACAAGGAACCCTACTGGTTCCCCCGCAATGAATTGTCGCACGCCCCGAGTCCGTAAAGGAAAGCTAGCGCCATCCACCCAGATTGTATATTAACCCACCGATGTTTTGCGAGATTCACAGGAATATGCGCACCGGGAGCGATCGGATTGATCACCCGATCGAGCACGGTGGCCCATAGCAGCGTACGAACAGCGAGAGAGAGAGAGAGAGAGAGAGAGAGCGAGATAGACTGAGCAGCCAGCCATACATAGGGGCCACGAATGGGAGCAAGAGGGAAGGCTGCTGGCAGCCAAAGGACACAGCGAGCCGAAATCAATGCAGAAGCCTCCATCTAGGGCACGCGCCAGGACTAATTACTATCGATTTTCCCACTTGTAGCGCGCACGTGTTTACCGTTTCCTGTCTGGATCATCGTTTCCCCATTCGGTTCTCGGGACCCTTAGCGAGCGAACGTGTTTCTTATCAGACTGCGAATTGCGTAGAAAAGTACCGGGCGTATGAACAGCGGAAGCCATTAGAGAAAACGAGGATCCAGTAGGAGCGGTAAGTCCTTTTCCTGTAATTCTTGGGCATTGGGCGCGATCGCAAGTGCCGCTTTCTCTCTCGTCGGGCGCAAAGATAGGTTAAAGTGAAATTGTGAAATCGGGCGTGGGTAGGCGTGAGGGCACTCGGTAGCGAGCGGTCGGTAGGACGGGAACCGGTTCACCTGCGTGCGGTTTAAATAGGGAGTGTCCGAGGCGGCGTGGCGGGGTTTCGGGCCCGTGGCCAGTGAGCAGCGCACGTGGCCCATCCGAGGAAAACCATCGGGGGCTCGCTTTCTCGCGTGGACTCGGAAAGGTCCCGGGAGCCGTTAGAGTAGATTCCTTTAGCATAACTGGAACCCAGCCATCTTGGGGAGTGCGAACCCTTCCCCAAGAGTAGGGACTAGTATAGCAAGAGTATCCCAAACGCGAAATCTGCAGAATATGTCATTTGTTATCTGTTTTAACGGATCGGTCGCTGAAGAAATCCGGTACTGACGGGTTCGACCGCGTGGCGTGACTCGGAAGAGCTAGCGACGCCGTCTTGGGCGTAACCGCGTGCGAGTTTCCACCGATCCCCTAGCGTCACGGTCACTGATTATTTGTTATCTCTCCTCTCTTGTATACTTGGGTATTTTGAATTTCGGTCCATTCCATCTTTGTTCGAGACTCTGTCCCCTTTATCTCAATTAATTATTTCTGGGGACCATTACTTCCGACTCTTATTTATTGAGCGCGATCCCGTTCCCCGTGCGCGGGTTCCGGTGTCTCCGGGCTTCGCCCGGGCCTACTCCCTGGGGATAGACCATCTGAGCTGCTGGAAGGATGAGGATTCCAAGAAAGGAAGGAAGGATGACCGGACGACCGGCCAACTCGGGATTATAATCGAAATTACGTGTGCGAGCACGTGGCGCCCTATCCCATAGTACACCCCGATTCCAGCCGACGAAGCGAAATTGTTATAGTCCGTGGCCAGTAGCGACGGGAGAACGGCCGGTGACGAAAACCACGTTGCAACGTGTATAGTCTTACTCACTGTTTACCGCTGCCGGCGCCGCCGAGGAGAGATTCCGTCATATAACTGTGGTTGAGCTGCAATGCAGCTTAAATTTTTAATTATTTTTAACACCGAAATTTAATAGAAGCACCAAACTTTTTAGGACTGGATATTTTTGACGCCGGATCAGAGAATGTTCCTGAATTTTCTTAGGCCACGACCTACTCGTATTCGAATCGAAACAGCATACTCAAACATGAAATTCCACTAATAATTTGGCTTTAACGATTTTTGTCACAAAAGGAAAAAGAAAAATTGTGTTATGCAATGCGAGGATGTGACAGTAGTACAACTCCGTTTAGCAATCATATCGTCTGTCTTTGGTCTCTCTTTGTACGTCAACACTGTATTATCCCGAACTGTTTTTGCGAAACAGTGGATACTGTCAACATGACTTGGAATTAAACGGAGCGTAAGGCGTGTATACTTGGCAGACTGTCAGCGGAATATGCTCGCATGCAAAATCTTTGCAATTATGCGATTAGTATGCATTTATGCAAAACACATGCAATATCCAAACGATAAAATATGATAACTATATTTTTTGAATCTACTAATGACAAAATAAATTTTGGTCTAGGTCCTATGTGTTTATCTATAATACATAAAAATATGCATTTGCATAAACATCTGCAGTGCCACAATTACAGAACAGTGTCAAAACATCCTAAGGCATGTTTTGCTGGGACTTGATTACGATATGACATGTGTGCAGTTTCAATACAAGAAGGATCATATTCCCTTTGGGTCACATTGCATTGAAGATTGTCCACTGTGACAAGCCCAACTAGATCAATTACGTAACTGGTGTCATAAAATTAACTACCATTCAACAAATTCCTATAAATCATGCTAATCTTCTACCTACAAGTAATGGTGTCGGTTTATTTAAGTCACTTACTACATGATCTCCTTTGCTTACTTTCTAAGTAATTATACATCACCCAACGAATAAAATGAACGCTGATGCAGATAAGAAAACTAATTTCTCGGTCGAAGTAACATATCTTGAATGACTATCCATCTTCGATGTGCAAATTAGCAAAGAATGGCCGGCAAGTCAAAAACTGATGCAAACTAACTCACGTACCGATCTATTCGAATGTAACTTGGCGAAGCATGTTAAGATACGCAACTGCAGTTCTCATTATCTGTAATATTGGAAAATATAAGTATGCTTGTTGAATCAACGGATTAGAATGATCGTATATTTTCCTTGCTACGTTTATAACGTTATATGAAGGGTTCAATTACATTGGCGAAATTCCTTAGAGACATGTCCATCATCTTGTTTGCCGTAATTTTCATAGACGCGCTCGACATAAGATTAATCAGTATCAAGTGTCGCGCTTGCCTCGGACTCAAAATATACCAGTCTATTGTCTTGGATGTTAGATAGACTTCGTTACTCTATAATTTACAGACTAAGTAAGAACATGGTAACAGCATTATAAACTAATTCCAAAACAGGTATTTATTACTAAATAAACTGGATTATGTTTAATTTTATTAACCATATAAAGTAATATATGCCTTACCTCATCGTCGAGAAGCTGGCCGATGTATGACCATATAAAAATGCAAAAGGTAAACGATACCAAAAATAGGCCATAAGTTATTGTCGATGTCGTGTTCTGGCTCTCCCACTCCTGGTGTTGTGTAAAAAAAATTCTAAAAAATATGTTATACCGGAATATTGAATCAGCGGAATACCAACCATTATTACACAATACCCCGTCAGGCACAACAACAATGTAGATCCCACCATTTCTGCAAGACATGCTTGTTCAACGATTTCTTGCACTTTCCCTAGAAACCTTAGAAACATAATACTAAAATAATTAAGAATTTGGTAATTGTTTAGAGTAGCCCTAATCACTGATTTCTCTGAAATTTTAATATGTTGCACATTTTGAACGCTTGAATTGGAAATCTGCCATGTGAGCTCCGTAGCGTCTATATTATGGGACACTGCCCCCCCCCCCCCCCCCATCCTACTCTGGCGGTAGATATTTTGCGTATGAGCTCTTAAATACGTGTTATGCACTGTAACGATGCAATTTTATGGGCAGGTCACGAAGAAAGTAGCCCTGCCAAATGCCGTCGAAAACACGTCCGCACCTCGTCGTCCGTTTGGGAGCGCTAGCGGTACCTCGACAAATTAGTTATGTTAGACGTACTGTTGAGATTTACATGTGGTGTAGGGGCTGAGCCTGGTCGCACTGATCATCCGATCGGACTCGGCTACCTACTCAGCGAGACAGACACCCAAGAAAAAACGAGTCGTGCAGCCAGCTGTGACGAATTCGGGGCGTGAGGAGAGAACGGAGTGGGCCCTAACTGACTGACAGCGATCAGTATGTCCGGTTGAAAACAGAACAGCTCAATATTGCCCAAACGAGTAAAGATATGAAAAAACTTATCAAATAAAAGTTACTTGATATTAAGGGACAAATTATATGCTGCACGAAATATTGTGGTAGCTAGAAAGATGTGAAAAATTTAAACATTAACATGTATTTTTGAAATGGAATGTTGCATTTTGTTATTAAAAATCTGATAGCATATTTTATACCGAATTCATATACTGTATATATGTATACCATATACATATATCTGCGAAAGATTAATCAGGGGTCTGCATCTGTCGCCAGCGCCGAAAATCAATAGGGCGGTAATTTTCCGCCTGGGGAGCCCACGCGTTCGCTGCTCCTTGCCGAAACCGCTATGTTCCGCATTTGCTTTTTGGGCCTTAGAGAGTGCGGACGCGTTTTGAGTAAGAGCGAAGTACTTGCGTAGTAAGAGATCTAATTCGTGTGTCTGAGAACAGTGAAGGCAACTCAAGACGGCGGTTTTTGGCAGGAGTAATGAGTACTCCCTTTCTTTGTTCGGCCATGATGTGAGCCTTCTCTCTCATGCGACGGTTAGGCAATCTTTGAAACGGGCGTGGATGGGCGCGAGTGCTCCGGGCTGCGAAGGGTAATCAATGGGGCCGGCCAGCGTACATCGAGTCCTAGAAACTACCCGATGAAATCGGGCAGGGTCGATCGGGACATTGTTGTTGCCCGCCACCTCCACCGTGCCACGCCGTTTCCCGGGAACCGACAGTTAGCCATCTACATCTAGGAGACGGCGCCCCGGCCTTGCTATCCTGGGGGCGACTTCACCTTTATTTGATGAGTTTATGGCATCCTTGAGTCGCTGTTTTCTAGCACAGCCCTCCTGTCACGACTCTTTCTGAGAATGAGTCTATTCTCTTGTAGCGTGTACGCGTCTGTCCATTTATCCATTATCGTCCGCGATCTGTCTTTTATATAGTATATTGTTACGTAGCGGTTTTTGGGCGCTCCGCCACGGCGAACCTCCGCGAGGAAACAAAAGCCACGCAAGTCGGACCGGCGGGGGGGATCGTTCCGGAGGGCCGAAAATTATTATTCAAACCACCTACTATCCCGTTTTCGATTCCACGGGTCGCAGGAAAGTTCGTCGATGTCGGCCGGACTGATCACCTGGTCGACATCCCGACAACCCCGAAACAGCTGACCGAGAGGGAGCCGGGCAGTCGCCAAGGAGGAAGGAAGACGCCCAGACCGGGATCGAGGACATGGAAATCAATCGGGGAATCGACTAGGACGCACCATCTGTCAATCACCGGGGGAATTACCAATTACGCACCCCTTTCTGGGAGTTTTGGCAAAAATTGAAGTGTTAGGGGATGGTCCAAAGGAAGCGTGAAAAATGATTCGTTATTGTTCATCGCGTAATATTCGAGAAATTAAATATATAATTCTGTATTAATTTTTTTAACTATGACGTACCTTTCTGAGAGTTTTGGCAAAGTTGTGGTGTCAGCGGATGGTCCAAAGAAAATGAGAAAAAAGTTTAGTGATTGTTCATCCCGTAATATTTCAGAAAAAGTTTGGTGATTTTTCCGTGGGTTTAAGGTAGTAAAAAAAATAATATAACCGAAAACATTGATTTTTGCATTGATTTTTTAATGCTGAAAATCTAGACCATTTTTTTCTAATTGCCCGTCAAAAACTCTACATTTTCGTTTTATTTTTAAATCCCGTAGCTCATTCCGTTTCCAAGATATGATTTTTTAACACTGTAGCGAACAGAGTTTATAAAAACGTTTGAGACCGGCCGTAATAGCCGATCTCTCCTATCCCCGGTGTCCAGGACGTTTGTCCCGTACCATCCTCTTTGGGCGTCCGGCTTTACTAGCCGAACTCTCCACTCTGAGGAGGACCGGCTTTCCTAGCCGTTCTCTCCTCACCAAGAGGTGCCTCAGGTACAAAACTCTTGTCCACTCCGGTTGCCGGCGAGCGGCCGAAGCTGGAGCTTCGTCCTCTCCCTGTCTCCTCCAGGCGGCCGTGGTTTGGTATCCTCGACCTCTCCTGGAGAGTTCGGCTTGACTCCCCGGAATCGGTCCTCACACGACCTTTTATACCTAACCGTTGCTATGTTTTTCCCACCGCTGCGTCGATAATCGATATTACGGTTGCTATGACGTCCGGGTGAAGGCCACGGCCGATCCCGGAGACGTCCTTTGGGGTGTAGCGTCCCCACGTGGCCCGAAGCGCTAGCTCACCAGTGCTGGGGGACCTTGGCTCCCAAACTGGTAGTGCCGAATGCACGAGTGGTCAAACCAGTGGCCATGTTAATACTGGTACCGCGGGGGCCGGATGTTTCTCCTTCTCCCCGTCCCTTCCAAGTCCCCGGCCATCTGGTTGTTGGACTCGCGGGGGTAGTGGTTAACCCATATGCTCGGGTAGGGACCCTCGTCGGTCCCGGCGTGTGAGTTGCGTACCAACAACTCGGGTGTCGACCTGCATAGTCGACAGGGTGTGGATAGTCACCCGGCTCCACCAGTAGTTTGCCTTCGGCCAGGACCCATGTTGTGCAACTGGTAGGCTACCTGCTTCGGCGGGTGCCGCGCTGATTGGGCAGTATCCCAATCCCTCGCCCATGGAGGCCGTCTCGGTAAGGGCTTCGTGCTAGGCACGGGACGTTAAACCCGACATCACCGTATTACGGTTGATATGCGGCGCGTCTCGGGCTTCGCGTTGCTACAACGCATTATTAGAAATTCATTTCTTACTCGAATACCGTTTGATATAAAGGGTTAAAAATTGGTGGCGAATTGTCTTTCTATGACACAAACATCTCCTTCAATTGGCGGCTCAAAAGGCGCGGGGGCAATTTTTACATGCTTACCCGGCTACGGCCTCTTAACTTTTCTTTTATGTTTATTATATTTACTATATTTATATTTATTATTTTTATTTTTATTCCTCACTGTCCATTAGGTGGTTCTTGTACATTTCGACCTTTTTTAACTTTGAGCTGTATTTGCGACGAAAGTATTGACTTTAAACAATTCTTGTTTATGGCAGCAGATTCTGTGGACGTTCACAGTTAAAATGACTACGACTAAGGAATGCCGGCATAAAAAACCCCCAAGTCCCTGTTGGGGGGGAAATGCCTGCATTCCTGTACAAGGTCTGACGCTGCTGTTTAACCCTTTGCAGACTATCAACAATCAATCAATTAACCGTGAAAGAACACTAACTCGAGAATAGCCATTTATAACGAACGAGAGAGCTCTCTTACCAGGTAGTAGTTGCCAACACCGACGTAGAGTGACTTAGCCCGCCGAGTGTGCTCACATGCCTCGGGGAAACAAAAAAATGCTGCAGGTACGCACCAACCGCACCGTGCAGGCAAAGGACAGCACCCTTATGCTTCCCTGACACACCTCATGGCACACCTCCCTCACTTGCGCAGCACAGCACCCGTGGGTTATTAAGTTACCTAATCACGATCGCACTATCGCTCTAAATATCGCACACGCAGTCGCTCCGCATTTGTTTAATTGCGCACGCCACCAAAAAACCTGAGCCTCGCTGTCGCCAGGGGAAACCGCGCGAACGCTCAAGACGCATCGCGCTGCTGCGAGCGTTTTTCAAACGCGAAGAGGTTTCGGTCTGCGTTCGTCCAGTTGGTGTGTGTTCGTTGAGAGTTAATCTGTAAGTGTCCAGTGGTCGTCGTGGGTTCAGCGTCGTAAGGTGGTGCGTCGGGGTAGGGAGAGCAGCGTCAGCGTTTTTGTGTCCAGTGGCGTAGCGTCCGTTACATCTCCTTGTTTACCGCGTACCTCCCGGACTTTCCTTGTTCCTTGTTCCTTGTTCCTTGTGTACCTGATGAATCTTTTCCTCGTCTAACACTGGAATCTTTGTCGCGTATTGGTTTCCTTGTCTACCTTTCGAATTTCGCTTCGCTTCTTGTCAAACACTCGGACCTCTGACACAGGGACCTCGCGCCCAGAAAATAATGTATATCTACGGGCTGTATGGGGTACAAGTCCGACCGTGCAACCTCCTCGTGGCGTACCTTGCGTTATTCTAATGCCGGCAGCTCACTTTTCATTCAAAGTGTCGTAACTTTGCATAAAAAAATCGTAGCGGCTTATTTTTTTCAAATTAAAGACAAAGCTTCAAGCTACACAACCCTGTAATTGGCGTCCTTCAAAAAAATTGACCCGACCCGGTGGTCCTTGTTGAACTTTGCAATTTTTTGCAAGAAAAACATGCCCTCATTATTTATGTGCTACCACAGCCCCAATGCACGCAAATCAAATTTCTAATGGTGCGTTGTAAAGTAGAGGCTTCAAGCTTTAATTTAAAAACAAATTCATATAGTTAACATTATTTTGAACAAAGTTACAGCTGTGCGTACATTGACAAGTTTGCGACCGGAGAGAAGTGGTCCTTTACTTTTGGTGCGAAGTGTATAATTGATATTAATTTGAAAATAGGATGTTTCGGTAACTGACGGAGAACGCTCGCCCACATATTCTATGCATCAAAGTAAACCGAAAAATCGAATAAACATATTATGGCGAACGCTCGCTCAGTTCTTCTGAAAATATGAATGTCTGGAGTTTAAACTTATAAAGTCGTATTTCCGAAGTAAGCAATGCTAATAGCGTGAACTTTATCGGTTTTAGAACGTGTATGGAGTCAAGGAGAATCAATCGTATTTTTCTAGCTTAATTTATAGTGCAAATTAGATAGTAACGTATTGAAAAAATGGTTACAACCCTTGATTACGTTCTTAGAATCAACATTTATTTAAATTTATATTTCATAAATATTTATAATTTAAAAGTATAAATATAAATAATACATGAGTGATAAACATTAATATATTTAAAGCGAACGTGCAAGCTACTTAGTACATGCATGCGCGACAGCTCAGGAACAACAGCGGGTTCCGTTGCACACGGGAGGCCGGAGAACCTCTGCTCACGTTACGGGACCCGCTCTAGATTTCATTCTGTTGTGCAACGCCTAATGACATTTCGATTTTATGAAGGTCGTTTTTTGTAGAAAAATGCCCGCTCTGTCGCATACGATGGTTGGGTTTTGCCTTGGACCTTCAAATTCGAAGGGAAATCGAAAAGAAACCCGGTGTTGTGTGCGTGACTGGGATAGCCTCGGCGTTCCCGATTGTAGTCGTGCACGTTAGAAGGTAGGGGATCGTGTGTCACTTAAGGATAGGAATCCACTCCAGGAAACGTTATCACTTCGTTGTTTTATTGAAGAATGCCTGGTGGTCTACAACGATGGTTACAAGGTGCTCCGCGATACTGAGATCGGCGGTCAAACAGGCGGCCAGCGGCGTTACGGTATCTACTACTCGCGTTTTCAGGAATCTCTCCGTTGCTTCGCCGCGGGCCGTCTTTTATACAATATTTCTGCTTAGTCTACGTTTTTGGTCGCTGGGGCCTTATTCTCGAAGCTTCTATTGTCGAATTGTTGACGGTGCATTTCGGGGCGCTCAAGGTTATGCCCATATTTGGTAATGTTCGCGATCGCGCGGCCTATGACTCATCCCTATCGGGTTACTTATTGCGCGGTTAATTCGCGGGGGAGCTACGTGGCTTTTGGGGACCTACTACACCCCTCCCCCCTTTTGAGAAGGAAGCTTCCTAGCTTCACGTCGCGAGCTGCCTATCTGAGTTCTCGGTATTTGATCGGGTTCCCGGCGCGTGCTAATCGGCTACTCGGCTCGCGGGCCGTCGCTATCTTATCGGCTACTGGGTACTATTCGCGGTTCGCGGCGCAAGCAGCTCGGTCCGGTAGTTTATTCGCTCTTATTTTTCTTATTTCTCTTTTCTTTCTCTTCCTTAATATAGATTTATTATATATTTTCTTTCTCTTTTTTTTTTTGTGTATGATCGACGCGTGTAGGGGTAGAACAGGATTACCAAGGTGGTTATATGAGTTACGGGTTAAATGATAAGGTAGCGTATGTAATATGTATATAATAGTGAGTATGTTTTAATGGTATATTAGTTAGGTATATAATAGTAAGTAGGTATAATGGTATAATATTTATGTATATAATAGTATGTATAATATTTATGTATATAATAGTGTTTGTATATGTATGTTTAGTTTAGGATTTCTTTTTCTTCCTCGCTGGGGCGTCTTTTTTTGAGTAGAGTGGCCCAGCAAGTCCGAACCGCGACTAATCTGCACTTTTCGCATTTGATTGCCGGTTGTTCCTCCTTTGCGAGGGGAATATCGCATTTTTCACATCTTTGTAGGGGCCGGTCACTGGTCAGGACCCCATGGTAATGCCCCCGTACCGTTTCCTCCTCCCGTGCGCAAAGGCCGCAGCACGACCTGCCTTGTCTGTCCCGGTGGGCCAGCACCCGGGTGCACCGTAGGCGTTGCACAGCTTGGAGGACCGTAGCGACCTGGGCGTTCCTCCGCTCTATTTTCTCGTGGTTTGCTGCCATTTCTGTAACGCGGGGGGGGGTATCGCGATCGGTGATTAATAATGGTACGCGGCTAAATAATTGCGTGAGAATTACCGTTTCTCTTTTTTTTTTGTGTGTTCTTTTTCTTCGTGTAAGGGTCCGTCTCGGCCTGTGGTTTGATTCTTAGTGAGGCTGGGCGAGCTGGTGCACCTTGACGTTTTGTCTCGAGGTTTTGCTTAGTAGGCTTTCTCATTAAATTATCATTATCGTAGGTGCATTCGTCGAACTGTTCTTATCGAGGGTGTCTGTTTCGGTGCCACAGAGGTTGGCGAGTTAGTCGGCGGCTCATGCTCGTGAGAACGATGAGCACTGGGCGAATTTTTGTTTGTTGTGGCATTTGGTCTATTCGTGGTTGTAGTAGTTGCCTGTTCCCTTATTCGATGAAATGTTTGAGTCGATTCGCATGTACTTTCAGGGTTCGTCGGCCCATTTTGATGGTGTAATTCACAGGTGGGTGTTCTTCGATAATTTCGTATGGTCCTATCCATGGTGATTCTAATTTCTTGCTACGACCTCTTCGAACTGTTGGGTCGTGTAGTAATATCTTATCGCCCTTGTGATATCGGGTCTCCTTGGCGTGAGTATCGTATTCCGCTTTCGCGCGGAGCTTCGCTTCGTGGCTGCTCTGTTTGGCTACTTGGTGAGATGCTCTAATTCGTTCGCGTAATTCTTGTGCATAATCTTCGTAAGTGTAGAGAGTTTTTGGTGGTATAGTTAGTGCTGTGGGCAGATTTGCCTGTCGTCCGTACATTAATTCGAATGGGGTGAGTCCAGTGGCTGTGTGCGGGGTCGTGTTGTAAACAAACATTGCGTACGGTATCCATCTGTCCCAATCAGTTTGTTGGGGGTTTGTATAATGTCGTAAGTATTCTGCTAGTGTTCGATGGGATCTTTCGAGTGCGCCATTTGTTTGGGGGTGATACGCGGTAGTTTGGATTTTGTCTATCTTTAGTAATTTGCACACGTTTTTGAATACATTGCTTAGGAAATTAGTCCCTTGGTCTGTTAAAATTGTCTCGGGAGTTCCGTATTCACATATTATCTTAGTAGCGAAGGCTTCGGCTACTGTATGAGCTTCTTGATTAGGGAGAGGTATCGCCTTACTGAATCGAGTCAGCAGGTCTTGGAAGGTCAGTAGGTATTTGTTGCCATGTTCGGTCTCAGTTAAGGGTCCTACTATATCTAATGCGCATTTCTCGAATGCGGTACTTGGTGTGTCCGTTATCACCAATGGTGCTTTTTCTGCACGATGCAATTTATTTTTCTGGCATAGTTCGCACTTGGCTATATAATCTTTCACGTATTGTGTGATTCCGGCCCAGTTATGGCGTTGTCTAATTCGTCCGATAGTTCTTTCTATTCCTTGGTGTCCTCCCGTGGGGTTGTCGTGGTATTCGCGTAGTATTGCTGCCTTTTCCTCTTCGCTGTATTCCTTGAGCTCATTTGGCTGTTGTGTCACCGTGTATATGGTTCTGCTAAGTGCGTCGGCGTTTGTATTCATTTTCCCTGCTTTGTGTACTATCTCGTATTCATATTCTTCTAGCTTGAGGCGCCATCGCATTAATCGTGATCCTGGGTCCTTCACGTTGAATAGCCACACTAGGGGCTTATGATCCGTTATTATTTTGAATTTGTTTCCATATAGGTACGGTCTATATTGTTTCGCTGCCCATACAATTGCGAGTAATTCTTTTTCCGTCGTGCTGTAGTTTCTCTCAGCTTTATTTAGTACGCGGCTCGCGTAAGCTATCGGCCGGTCCTTGCCTATTTCGCCTTGTGACAATATTGCTCCTATCGCAAAATCGGAGGCGTCTGTGGTTAGTAGGAATTCCTTCTCGAAGTCGGGATAGATTAACAGAGGTGCCGTCGTGAGGGCAGTTTTTAGTGTCCGAAACGCGTGGTCCTGTTCGTCGGTCCAATCAAATTTGGTATCCTTTACCGTTAGCTTAGTTAGAGGTTTCGCAATTTTTGAGAAGTCCTTAATGAATCGGCGGTAATATCCGGCTAATCCGAGAAACGATTGGATTCCTTTTACGTTATGCGGCGCAGGAAAATCTGTCACGGCGCGGATTTTATCCGGGTCCGGCAGGATTCCATCTTTGGTAATTACGTGTCCTAGGTAATTTACTTCTTTTCGTAAAAATTCACATTTGTTTGGTTGTAGTTTTAGATTGTGCTTGCGTAGAATTGCGAGAACATCGCGTAGTCGTGCATTGTGTTCGTCTAGGCTTCCTCCGTGTATTACTATGTCGTCGAGATATACGAAACATTTGATACCTTGTAGTCCTGATAAGATAGTGTTCATTAGTCGTTGGAAGGTTGCAGGTGCATTCTTTAGTCCGAAAGGCATTCGGTTAAATTCATAGTGTCCATATGGTGTAGAAAACGCGGTTTTTTCACGAGCGTCTTCGGCCATAGCTACTTGGTGATATCCTGAAGCGAGATCTAACGTTGTAAAATATTTGGCTTTTCCTAGTTGGTCCAGGATGTCGGTGATATTAGGTAAGGGAAACGAGTCTCCTATTGTTACGTCGTTTAACTTCCGGAAGTCTACTACGATTCGTAACTTTTTGTTTCCATTTGCGTCGGCTTTCTTTGGCACTACCAAAAGTGGCGCGTTCCATTGGCTATTGCTTGGTCGTACAATTTCGTCGGTTAACATTTGTTGAACTTGTTTGTTTATTTCCTGTTTGTATTTTTCTGGTAGTCTGTATGGTCTTGAGTTAATAGGCGCGGTATTGGCGGTTGTGTGGATTTCGTGTGATACGGCGGTTGTATATGTCAGAGGTTCGCCTTCCAAGTGAAATACGTCAGCATAAGTGCTACAAATATTTATTAGGGAATCCCGTTCTTCTTTATTTAAATGTTTATCGCGTAGTTGTTGTATTACTCGTTCAATTCGGCTATCACGTTTTGCCATTTCCGCGGGAGTGAGTTTGTGTATCGGTTGTATTTTTGTCTCGGAGTGTACTTCTTCGAGTTCAATTGCCGGAGGACGGAAATCTATGCTGTTATCGCTTGTGTTAAGAATGCTGACGATGCATCGGCCGTGGCGCGGCCTTGTCCAGCAGCTTCCGATAAAGACGCCGGGTTGGATTTCGTCAGCTGTCGTGATCCCGTCGTGCGTACTACGTGTTGTTATTTCTACTATGGTTTCGGATCGTGGCGGTAAGTGAATCATCGCGTTCGCGTAATAAGTTTTCCAAATGGTTGTTCCAAAACGTAACTCGTCTCTAGCGCAGTCTAGTTTGGCGCCATGTCCACGAATAAAATTTATTCCCAATATTCCTTCGTATTCGATAGGGAAATCATTTGATACTACGTATAAGGGTTGCGTAATTATTTCGGAGCCTATTCTAATATGTCCCTGTATTTCTCCGAGGGTTTTTAATGAGTTTCCTGTTGCTCCTAGTATTTCGATTTCTTTTCTCCACATGGGTACTTCATCGCGCAGGTGGCGGATTTTTATTAGGCTTATTGAAGCTCCTGTATCTATTAGCATTGGCACGGTTCCGTCGTAAGTTTCTTCTAAGGGCACGTTCGTCAAAGGTAAAGCGTCCGTTTTATCTAGCGAGAGGTTTACCTGAACGACGCAACACTCTCGCGGGGTCGCGTCTCGTCTCCGTTTCCCGATGATTCGGTTTCGCTTCTGTTGGCGGGGCGCGGAGCTGGGTCCGGCCTTGAGTGCGTGGTATATGTCCTTGGCGCGTAAGTTCGTGGCTGTTGAATTCGGCGTCGGCATTCTCCGTAGGAATGGCCAGGTCTACGACAGTAGTCGCAGTAGGCTTCGACCAGGTGTGCAGTCGTTTGCGACTGACGTGGGGCGAAGTCAAATTGGCTCGCGTATCGACTGGAGCGGCAATCGCGTCCGTAATGTCCATTTTTTCCGCATTTGGCACATTGTACCGGATAATTCGAGCGAGCTTCGGCCCGGGGAAATTCGCGTGGTCCATTATATCGACCAGAGCGGCATTCGCGCCAACTATGTCCTGCGTTTCCGCAAGTGGTGCAATTAATGGTCCGATTAGGGTAAAAGTTGCGTTGCGCGGGGGTCGGACGCTCCGTTCGTCGAGGGTGGTAATCGTGACGGGTGGAGGTGAGGTGACGCGAGTGTGAGGGGTTTGGTCCGTTTAATTTGTCCTCTTCTATTGCGCCAGATACTGCTTCTTGGAACGATCCGTAATTCCGTGCGCGAATTATCGCGCATAACGGCTCGTGTAATCCGCGAGGGAAATTGATTAGCGCTTGGTGTTTACAAATTTCGTGAATCGTACGAATCGCTGTCGCGTTATGATGGGGCTGCTCTAAGGCCTCCATCAAATCTGTCATTATTTGCTCGGTGCGAGTTGCGTAATCTCTCACAGTTTCTCCAGGTTTTTGTCGTAGGTCGTTAAATTCAATTTGTAGGAACGCGGCGGATTTGCGCCCGAGATAGCTTGCTTCCAATTCTTCCTTGAGATGCGCGTATGTGTGTATGTCACGGTGTTCGAATTCCAGCAGTGCCTTTTTTGAAAGTTTGATATGTTGAACCGCTTCTAGTAATTCAGCCTCATCGCGTGGGTGTATTTTTAGAAATGCATAATTGCATGCGCTGAGGAATTCTTTGAGAGCTTCCGGTGAACTGCCGTCGAATTTGGGGATGTATTTCAACGCGTCCTTGATTGGTAAGTTGGAAAGAACGCGAGGGCTGGCGGAGGGCCCTGGTAGGTTCTGACCATGGTTGATGTTGAGCAGTGTGTCTAATTCGGCGCGGAGTCGGTGAATTTCGGCAGAAATTTCGGCCTGGGTAACTGGATTTTGGTTTCCAGTGGGGGTCGTTTCGTTTTGTTCTCCCTGGTCTGGCATGGTGCGAGGTTGGAAGATAGCGCTTTCAAATGACAGACTTGACCTGTTAGAATTAGCTCTATCGTGTCGCGGGGGAAAAGGGCTGTTGTCTAATTCTCCGAATGAGAACTCGCGGTCGAAGGTAAGATTGTTGGATGGGTCCTCGGGAGATTCCGGGTATTCGAGTACGCGCCTAACGCTGTTCCTAATCTCTCTAAGAGCAGTTACTGCGGTGTCGGTGACACCTGGTTCGACACGTGCCGCCGGGTAGCTCTGTATCGGCCTATTTCTAAGTGAATTAAATATCCGATTTCGGCTCGCGTATGTTCGGATGTATAAACGGCTGTCGGACATCTACTGTTATCGGCTTAGATAACGAGTCGGCGCATGGTTTCGACTTACGTTACGCTGGGGTTCTGTGGCAGGTGTTCGTCGGCGACGGCCTTGGCTGAGGTCACTCGACGATCGGGTTGCGGCTGCACGGTTATCGTCGTCCTTGGGCTCAGCTGTGCGTTGGCTGTTTGGTTCTCGTACGTTGTCTCTGCTTTGCTGATTCTCGTGCGTTGTCTCTGCTTTGCTGATTCTCGTGCGTTGTCTCGGCTTTGCTGATTCTCGTTTCTTAATTTCTGGCTGACGGTTTCCTTTGTATGCTTCGCTCGTTCAGTTACGTGTTTCTTCTTCTTGTGAGTTTTAGTTATTTGATTGTTGGCTTCTTCTTGTATGCTTTGTTCGTTTAATTATCTGCTTCTTCTTCTTGCGTGTTTGTTTCTTTGGTTGTTGGTTTCTTCTCTTCGGTTGCCTTCTGGCCGTCGTTTTCCCTGTTTGTTGCGTTCCGGAGGTGACGGATCCCACCGCTGCCACCAAATTATGTTGTGTGCGTGACTGGGATAGCCTCGGCGTTCCCGATTGTAGTCGTGCACGTTAGAAGGTAGGGGATCGTGTGTCACTTAAGGATAGGAATCCACTCCAGGAAACGTTATCACTTCGTTGTTTTATTGAAGAATGCCTGGTGGTCTACAACGATGGTTACAAGGTGCTCCGCGATACTGAGATCGGCGGTCAAACAGGCGGCCAGCGGCGTTACGGTATCTACTACTCGCGTTTTCAGGAATCTCTCCGTTGCTTCGCCGCGGGCCGTCTTTTATACAATATTTCTGCTTAGTCTACGTTTTTGGTCGCTGGGGCCTTATTCTCGAAGCTTCTATTGTCGAATTGTTGACGGTGCATTTCGGGGCGCTCAAGGTTATGCCCATATTTGGTAATGTTCGCGATCGCGCGGCCTATGACTCATCCCTATCGGGTTACTTATTGCGCGGTTAATTCGCGGGGGAGCTACGTGGCTTTTGGGGACCTACTACACCGGAAAGTTGGCCGAAAAACCGGATCCCGGCGGCTTCAATCGTTACTTAAACAAACTTGCAACTTAGATATTGCATAAGTTATATACATCATTTTAACTGTAAATGTTCACAGAGTCTGCTGCCATAAACAAAAATTGTTTAAAGTTAATAGTTTTGTGGCAAATACAGCTCAAAGTTAAAAAAAGATCAAAATTTTCAAAATCGAATTTCTCAAAAACTGAGGCTGATGGACAAAACCGGGCTCCGGATTCGTTTTTAGGAGGTCAAAATCTATGAGAATCAACCATTGGATGGCGAGGAATTTTTTGGCTGTTAGACAGTGTTACCCAAACATACGCAAATTTTATTCGCCAATTTCCATAAATACCGAATACCGCCAAATTCCCACACCCAATGACAAGCCAGAGTTTGAACTTCAAGTAACTCCTCTATTGCGACAGAAATGGATACTACCCACATGATGTGCAAAATCCGGCCGGCAACCTCCTTGTGGTGCCCATTGGCTAATGGTCGGTATGATAGCGATGAAAATGGATGGGTTGGTTTAAAATGCGATAACTTCAGAATGAAAAATCGTAGCAACTTGAATTTTTTTCTTTTTTAAAGAGGCAGATTCAACCTTTCTTTCGCCGTTTACGGAATTGTTCTAAACAATTTTTCAGAGTCCGCAGGAATTGTTGAATTACGCAAACTTCGACATGTCAATCATGCCCTCGGTTTTAGAGGTTTGTAACATCAGGCGTGCACCAAATTGAAATTCTAAATACGGAATACGGAAATAGAGACTTCAGCTTCAATTTCAAGCACCGCCATACATGAAGCGCCACGGCATGTAACACGTTGCACATAACCCTTTACGTCAGAGAATACTACGTGTATAAGTGCACTAGCTTTATTGTATTTATAAACGCTCTTACCCTGTAGATTACGTGAAGTAGCAAATGGTTTATAAGTTTTAAAATAGGCGCCTCAACTATGCCGGTGCTGGAGATTCTGTTAAGGTCCCCATGGAACGTATTTTATATTTTTTTTAAATCTGTTTCCGTAAGTTCAATAATAGAGAATATTATATTATTCAAAATTTCCTTGGCGCACGTACTTGGCAGACATTAATTTCACTACTTTTTTACGCCATAAAACCAAGATATAAAACTGTAGTATAATGTTCTCTCTCGTGCTCATAATAATGCATAGGACCACTGTGCTACATGTACTTGGCGCGTTTTTGCACGTTACATGTATGATGCAATCTAATTTTTTGGGTTTTCAAATTGGTTGCTTGTGCAAATTGTTTGCCTTCATACTTACACATAACATTGTGATCTTCTAAAATGTTATTCCACCCAACTTTGCATATGCTTCTGAAACTTTCAATTTCTCGTGCGCATTCAATACGTGATACGTAATTAATTTGATGTAATTAACACTCGATGACGAATTCGTATGGTTCTTTGGATATGCTCTTGTACACACACACACACACACACACACACACACACACACACACACACACACACACACACACACGCACACACACACACACACACACACACACACACACGCACACACACACACGCGCACACACACGCACACACACACACCTGAAGAGGATTCCAAACCCGGAATCGAAACGTTGGAAACTTATTTTTCGTCATAAGTTTTAAAATGGATTGTGAAAAAGCCTTAATAATAATCAATTGTAGTTTAACGGACAATATTCCTTTTTGCCATCGCTACGTCGACGACATCGTCACCTGCATTCCAGTTGACGGAGACCAACTCATTTTGGAAACCTTTAATAGTCACCACCCTAGATTGAGATTCACAATTGAAAAAGAAACAAACAACACATCAAGAGACGCGGCCGCGTCTCGCGCCAAGTAGAAGCAGAGGAAGCAAGGCGCACCGAACGCGAGCGAGCGGCCAAGACTATTTACCGGACAGAGAACGAAGCCCCATGTATTCTTCCCTATACCCAGATTTGCCTCCTTAATATCTCTGTTGAAACCGATCTCTGGAACAAACTATTGGCACTAATCGAAAGATTGAATTTTTTTGAGTCGATTAAGACCAGCACGGGACGGATCCGTGCACTGGTTTTCAAGATATCGATTTTTAAAATTAATTTTTTGGCGGAACAATTCGCCGAGGCTGTGACGCCGGTTGTAAAGTCATGGCTCTCCTTCTCCTTTCTACTACTGGGGCCTCTGCGCTCTATTCTTACTCGCCTCCTTGTCTACCGCTCCAGTTCTGAAGACTGTTCGTGTTCAATGTCTGTCCGTGTCAGTACTTGTCTCCTCGCTCCTCGTCGACCGCCTGAATTCTCTCCTTGTCCATCGCCCGGAGCTCGCGCCTGCTCCTCGCCTTGTCTACCTTCAGGGACTGACTGTCTATTAAACAGAGCAGTTTTAATGCTCAGAAAAATGGATTAAATAATTCATTTCATCAGCAAGAAAGATATCTGAAATCATGTTTACCGACAAGATGAAAGAAAATACAGCAAAAATATCAATTTCGCGCAAGAAGAAAATTTCCACCATCGGTATACTTGGGGCGCCACGTCATTTAAACATAACTGTGTAGGGTTAATGATCTTTACGAAAGGCGCCCCAGGTATGCTGGTGGTGGAAATTTGTCAGCTATTTTAACAGTATCGCTTTCCTCGCCGGCCCTTTCGATGCATATATCGATTCTAACTTAGCCCACATTTCTCTGGAAGTTTTACATCCCTTTAAGTTGCTTTAGCTCGCTGGGCGCAATACTCAGAATCAAATCGGATTTCGCTTTCTGATCATTTTTGAGCCATGTGTTGTGTGCTGCTAAAGATGCGGCACCACCACTAATTATCTCAGGCTTTACTTTTTCGCCTGTAACGTATGGCCATAAACCATTTATCGCTAGCAAGGCCTCTACTTGCATTCTCCATGTATCGAAGTTATCTTTATTTAAATGTTCCAGTCTGTAGTTAATTGAGTTTAACATCTTGCAGACACGTGCTCGGCTAACCTTATTCCTATTGTGCACACTTGCTCAATTAACCTCAACTCTGGATTTACTATCTTATGTGGAAATTGGAACAAACTCACAGCAGCGTGACTCCTGGGCTCATAACCTGACAAAATAGGAACACACGGGACTAATTATGAGAGGCGAGACAAACTCCAATATTGCGGTGATCAAATCAAACTTTCATTCTAAAGAACCTTGCTGATCGGAGACTTATTCTCAATTACCGATCAGGAGCACCAAGCGCAGGGGGCTTACGGTCGCGCATGCGCCTATTCGCGTTGTAACTTATCGCGAGTTATCCTTAATAAAAATTTGTTCGGGTCGAATGATAGTCCCATTCATATTGTTACGACCCTCACGTCGCGCGCTTTCTGCGGTGTGAATGTGTCCCGCTGTAGCAATCGCCGTGGTGATCGAGCTGGGATAGTAACGGCGTTGTGTAGCTGTTTGTTGATTGACAACCGTCAAGGAGAACCTCCGGATCTGTCTTTGAGAGGAGACGTGTTGTGTTGACGAGCAGTCTTATTAATAAAGTGTTCATAGTTCTCGTCGAATCGTTGTCTAAGTTCCCGGGCGTAACAATATTATGCAAATTCTATTGAAGACATTTTTCTCTAAACTTTCGTTGTGAGCCTCGCCGTCAAGGTATTGAAAAAAGTAGGTCGATCCATTTAAAAAAGTTGTGTAAACATTAATAACTAAAAACCACCCCATTGCAGAATCATCCCCATACCGCCATCCTATGAGCCCCTCTGAACCATCCGACTTTGATTTGAAAAATTTTCACGTATCTTCAAAGTTAACGAAGATATTTTAGGTCCAAGAGATATGTGAATCACCCGGTATATAGGTTGAACTAAAAGACACTTGAAAAATCGAATTAGAGAACACAAATCGTTTTTAACCTCCTCGCACAATTCGAACACCTCATTGTCCCACCACATGACATCTGAACTTCATACGTTTAATTTTGATTCCACAAAAATACTGGCATTCGAATCGGATTTATTCAAAAGATTGTGCCTGGAAATGTTAATTATAAAGCATCACAAATACTCTGTCAAGAACCGAACCGACATCACCAACCTAAACACCTCCTACAATTGGTTACACTCTGGCATCTTATAAATAATTTTTTGCACGGCTCCCGCGTTTTAGTTTTAGATCCTTATTGCCAACTTTGATATTCGCGCCGTTTTGAGTGCCACCACCGCCTCCTTTTATCGCGCCACATAGCGCGCCATCTATGTCAGTTGTCCGCCACATCCTTACAGTTAGTTCAAAAGATGTGATCGGTGAGAAAAGACCTAGTGCACTGCCATTGTAACCACATTGTTGTCTGGTACGAAGCTCAGTTTAAGTAAGCGACTATTCCGACAATGCGTACCGGCTTTGTTTGGATTTTACTACTCTTCTACTTACTATTACTACTAATTCACTTACACTGCTACTATTACTACTAATTCACTGTTAGTTAATAATGTTACCCATGCGTACCATACACGCCGATCTATGCCGACCATGCGACACATCTATTTCAAAGATACGTTCCACATTGTTCATAATCCTTTCACACTTCTTCGTTAACCACCACAGCCGTGAGTAAGACAACGTGTCTACCTATAGTCTGAATTGTTCTTACGCCAATCGACCCTCTAGTTATCCCACGTTTTCAACTTTTTCCCTCCGACACTATTATTTCTAGAGCAATCACCGGCGTAACACAAAATTGACTCTTAATTTCTGCTAAGTTTTATTTTTCATTATTTAAGCGCTATACTATATACATTAGGATAAGCTATTTTTCAATCGCCTATACACCCTTCGCTATGACTCGTCACATATAAGCTCGTGTTTCGCCTTACTGTGAGCGATGCGGCGTTTGTTTGCACTCTGTAAGTAACGGCTACACTCGTCACGGCGAACTTCGACAATTTCGACCACCTTGATGTAATCACCAAATTTATTTTAGTTTATACATTCTGAGGAGGGCTCTAAATTTTAGGAAGCCGAAACGTTAAACTAATAAAATCGCGGGGGTTTCATCTCCCGCAACGGATCGTTGAAATGGCAAAGAAAATCGTCAACTTAGTCTCACAGGTTTCCCCTCTTTCCGCCCAGTTGGTTTCACCGGCCGAGCCACAGTTTCCCGCGCATTGATCCCGGGCGCCGCACAGTGGGGTATTTGACCCGAAATGCTGGCCAAAATTCTAGAATTTGATTTTTTGCCTGAAAACGAATCATAGTTGTTGATAATCATATTTATCAACGTCTGGTATCAATTTTTATGTTTATTAAATAATTAGAGCGCATATAAAAAAATGTGAACCTTGTGCGGACTAAGCGAAATGCAATTACGTGTAGGTGCTAGAGGTTAGTAAAAAAGTAAGATAACGGTTTTTTCCATCTGTTTATAAATAATTTATTTTTTTTAAAAAATCAAAAAATCAAAATTTTATTTTAAATTAGTGAATCTTCTGATTCTCCGATGCTTTAGAAATATCGTACGTATCGTATTATATCGTAAAAGCAATGACTTTGGTATCCTTCGCCCGATATTTATGGAATTCCGGAGTTTTTTAAGCTTTGAAATGCGCCCAAAATCAAAGGGGCAGTTTGGGGAGGAAAAAAGTTATCAACTTTGTTTATTGAAATCACCGTTAAAAAATTATTGGTATTCAATTATTACGTTATAATGAACGGAAGACGAAAAACAAACAGAAATCTTCACTTGCCTGCCATTACTTCCGACAAATATCGGCATTCTACCTTATTAACACAACATTTATAAATCACCCATGATCGGATTTTTCACTCAAATTGGCACTAAATATTGGTACTTTTAAAAATAACGGTTATGAATCAAATATACATACATTCAGAAATATGGACACCAAACATGATTCGTCTAGCTTAAAAAACAAAATTGAATTTTAGCCAGCATTTCGAGTAGAATACCCCACTGTGCGCCGGTCCGAGGGTTAGTAGCCCGCAAGGTGCCGCCTGTCACCGGTCTCGCGCCGCCTCTCCGCGTGTTTACGCCTGCGCCTCTTGTTCTTGCATGTCATATTAGATTTTGCGGCGCGGGTTTCCGTTAGTGATTTTCCTCCCTGCCCCCCCCCCCCCCCCCCGGTGCCGTCGTCGGGTGGGTCCGTTCCCATTTCTTCTTCTGTCATGTCGTCACCTGCCTTGGTCATTGGTTTGGACTTCTCCAAGTCTCTGGTTCGGCCTCGCGAGTGTTCCGGCCCATAAATATTGGACTTATCACGAGGCACGAACCCTGCCGAAAAGTAACAAGGGGACGGGGGGTCGTGACCTGGACACGCGTTTTTTGAACGCGACTTGTATCAAAAATTGCGTACTGGTATGAAAAATAAAAGTGTGTAATATTAGCCGCATACCGCCAGCCATTTTCATAAAAAATCTAATTTTGCAACCTGATACACCTATAAGTACAGAAGGAATAAGCCTTGTGTACAACTTCAGTGATAGCGGAGCGAATACGGCGAAGGATTACCACGGGAAAGATTAGGGTTCGATTCTCTATCGGGTTGGATTTTTCTTCTAATTCAATGTTAATTTTAATGTTTTTAATTATACTGTGTACATGAAACGTATATAATATAAAACCTTACAAGTGGGAAATGCATTTACAATAGAAACACGCAGAAAATATAAAATACCAAGTGTGTTTTCCCTGCGAGATTCAGCAAATTAATGGTATTTGCGGTAACTTATCATTTATAAAATGCGCGTGGTGCAGAAGTGCCCTATGTTTCGTTTGTTTTTACGATAAGCTTCAGATGAAGCATTGCATACGCTCGTAGGACAGCCAAACCGAAGATGAAAATTAATATTACATTATTTCTAATGAATGCTAACTTGTACATATTTCATTTTGCTTGTTTTTGTATTATATCGTTAGATATTTGCTGATACGTACATATTGTAAAAGTATCTCCCACTTTTAAGTTTCTATGTTATATACTTTTCATGCACATAGTATAATTAAAAACATTAAAATTAACATTGAATTAGAAAAAAATCCAACCCGATGGAGAATCGAACCCTAATCTTTCCCGTACTAATCCTTCACCGTACTCGCTCTGCCATCACTCCAGTTGTACACAAGGCTTATTCCTTCTGGACTTATAGGTGTATCAGGTTGCAAAATTCGATTTTTTATGAAAATGGCTGGCGGTATGCGGCTAATATTACACACTTTTATTATTCATACCAGTACGCAAGTTTTGATACAAGTCGCGTTCAGAAAGCGCGTGTCTAGGCCGCGACCTCCCCTTGTAAGTCCAAATCTTAGTACATATTCTCTCCGTTAGATGCATGGAGTTCTCGCAGGTGCCCTGTGTCTCGGCCTCCCTCCCAGCCTCCCCTTATCGTTGCATCTAATTGTGAGGTCCTAGCGACCGTTTTCTAACGCCTGGTGGCCTACTCGTGCACACTGGGCGCAATCGGTCGAGTGAACTGGCCTGCCATAACGGGGGTCGTGGTCAGTTATAGTCAGTTATAGTCGTGGTGAGTGTAAGTACTGCAGTTAATGTCTCGCCCCACGAGGTGTCTGCTGGTTGCGGTCTGTTCTCGCTTGGATCTTCACACCCGGTGGCTATAAGAGAGGTGCATTTTCCACGCCCGATCTAGTTTACTCAGACCCTGGCTCGCGCGGCTCCCTTTGCCAGATGCCACGGGATATCAACGATCTATCACCGGCACGCCCCGTAATGAATGGCCTTAAAGCGGTTTTATTTTCTATTATCCGCCTGTATTCTCGGTCTATGCGCTACTTCTTCATTATTACACGCCAATTTGCCCACCTATCTCACTGAACTCTGGCCGGTTATGGTCTCTACCATCTCTGGACAGACCATCCATCTTGCGGCTGTTGTCCTTTCAGCCGGGCCGGGAAGGAGGTAGCCTACTACGAAGGCCGCCCCCCCCCCCCCCTCGTTAGTACCCCGCCCGGCGGGTGGGGCTGATCGGGACCTGGGGCCATTTGATCAGCACTCGTGGTCCTCCGCAGAAAGCACTCGGAAGCGCAGCTGCCCGACGCGATGTGCGGGGGGCTCCGGAAACCGAGCCGGTAACTTATGATCTTCAATTGCGCCAACGGGCGCACGGACGACCGCTATTATGGCCGTTATTTATTTGTCTATGAGTTCTGTGAATCCGATTGTTGGGAGTATTTATTTCTTTATTTGTTATATGGAGTCGAGTGTTGTGATTGTTTATTGAGTCGTTTGAGATGTGAAGTGTATTATTCCAATTTTTCGCCCGATATTTTGTCCGCATATTTAATCGAACTGGTTTGGGGACCCGTTTGGTCCAGATCAAAATAACGAAAGTTATTTGGGACCGGTCGTAGAAGAGGCTCGGGGTTGTCGGGCTCGACCGCGTGGCGTAATGCTCTTGTTGGCCGCGACCGCCATTGCGGGCATTTTCCTCGCTTGCCTAGCCGAACACCAAATGACCTATTCATAGGGAATCACGACCGCCAATACTTATTGTATTTTATTGCTGCTTGGAATTTCTAAAAAATACATGATTGCCTGTGACATGAACTTCTGTCCTCCTTTATTCTGCGCGACTCCGTACATTTTGGCGCGGCTGCCTGTGGACGCGGCTACACGTATTGGGAGGTAAAAGGCGGCCACATGTTAACAAGACAGATAGTACTGTAAGCCCACCAAGGGAGAAGCGCGCATGCTCGGGCATTAGTGCCCCAAAGTGAACGGGAGGCGGCGCTGGTAACGCACCACGAGGCGAGAGCCCGCCAAGTCGCCATTCCATTGTCGGCGATCACCACGTGCGGAGGGATTGCGGAATCTGTCGTGTCGAATTGCTGTAACCGTCGGGACTCTGTGCAGTCCGCAATAAACTCTATCTTGGGACCTGCCTAAGACGTCGAGTCGTAATTACCCCAGTCATTCTCCCTTTCCCAGTGGTAGTGAGCACGAACTCCGAAGTGAGCCGGCATTCGAGTCGTTGGACATTTTGAGCGCGAAATCGACCCTTAGCATTGCCGGGCGCTTACAGTACGTTCACATAATCTTTTTCTATGAAACGACGGATGTAGGTCCATCTGGTGCGAATCCTCCCGGCGGCGACCGGACCTTAAGCCGATCTCTCCATTCCCTTCTTGTTCCCCGGTGCTCTTTTCTATAGTTTCCCTAACAAGCGTCCGGAAGGCTTCCCAGATCTATCCCTTAGGAAGGCGATCGGCTGATTAGACAATCTCGCTGTACCTTGGACGACCTGGAGAAAATCTCCACACTCTGCTGTTATTCCCGGCATCCCGGATAGTTGTCCTGTATCTTTCTGTAGGGTAACCGGCTTTCCTAGCCAAATTCGCCTCTACGAAGAGGACCGGCTCCATAGTCATTCTCTCCTCCGGAGATGCTCCAGTACTCTTCTGTTGCCGATGGGTGGCCGAAAGCTACGCTTCGTCCTCGTCTCGATTCCTCTAGGTGCCCGTGGTATCCTACCTCGACCTCTCCCAGAGAATCCGGCTAATTGACCATATCGGCCCTCGCATACTCTTTTTATACCCATCCGTCGTTATGTATTCCCCACCCAGGCGGCAAAAGGCGATATCACCGTTGCTACGCGGCGAGGCTTCGCATGCGGCTCGAGGCTTCGGGGGAGTGTCCACTTTGCACACGTTCCACTTTGCGCACATGTGGATTTTCGGACACAGTGGAATTTGCCCACGTTGGAAGTTGCCCACAGTGGAATCAGGATACATGGCAGTGGAAACTGCACACATCATACATGTATTAGTGTTTAATATCCGTTTGATACGTGCTAGTGTTGTGAAGCGAAGTGATGAAAAAACCGACTCGCCCGACTGAGTTGCGGGTTCGGTCACTTCAGTCAATTCCAGCAAATTCGTCCGCGAGAGAACCGCAAGGTGAAGCATAGGTAAGTTCTATAAGAATGATACTGAACGCCACCTAGTACGACTCGCCTTCGCTTTCCTTTGGAAAGCATCGAAGACGAGTCGTCACTTGTATGCAAACCGTCGAGCTGAGCACTAGTCCGAGAAAGCGAGCGAGAATCCTCGTAGCGACACTGCCAGCTGACAATACTTGGTTTCCAAGTATTGACATACAATCTCTCTAGCCGGAATACCTTCGTGGTTGCTGCTCGAAATCAATCAGACTTCCAGCCAGACGAAACAGTCGAATTCCCAATTATTGCGGTCTCGCGATAATCGGATCAACGATTGTTCCGCAGCCACGAGCGTGACGGATTACCGTCTCGCGCGTCACGAACGCAGGCTCCACCGGGTCACTGCAAAGGTTTACGTCTTCGCAGTAACCGAGATCTTTGATCACCGAGAAAAACTCTTTTCTCTCGCTCAGATCAAGAATTCACCGAGAGCTTACAACTCTCGGCGAATATAAGTACCTCGACTCGGGAGTTAGACCAATAGACTCAAGTATTTCTGATGTTAAGTCATTTAAATTAGCATCGGAAACTACAATTCAATACAGTCCATTATATCGAACAGCTTTGGAAGACAGCGATTGCGAGTGCTTCGTGCTCGCTATCGTTCCGCTCGAACGCATAATATTGACATTTATCTATTGTGCTCTTTGTTCCAGCTTCCAGAGTTAACGCTTCGCCGACGCCAGCTGTTCTCACCTGCCTCGCCGAACACGCACTCTTGATTATACTTGTACGAATTAAAATAAAATTGCATGATAATTGAAATTGCTGTGTGTAAGAATAAAATTTATTCTCCTGCATCTCCGCTTCCTCACACGAACCCTCGAAAGCGAAAGTTGCACTCTGCGCGCGAACGCCGGAGTCTAGCAACTCTAAAACAATTAGCATGACTGACTTGTGACTATAAAACGCAATAAATCTCATTCTGCTTTACAGTCACAGGTTAGGTCAGTGCCAGATGAGGGGAAGGGGGCGCAAACTTATAATTTACAAATAATGGGCAATTGGCAATAGTTAGTACCACGGATATACATGAAAAAAACTTCAGTACGAATTATGGATGATTAGAGTTAAGGGGTGTACGCAGTACTCTGCAGCCGACTTCCACTTTTCGTGTAGTAAAGGTCCACTGCGAAGTCTACATACTGTGCACAGTCTCCACAATTTGATGTGTACAACTTCCACTACACACTATTTCGACTGTGGGCAGTTTCCACTGTGCGCTGTTTCAACGTGCGCAAGTTCCAAAAACGGCCGTGTCCAAAGTGGAATGTGTGCAAAGGAGACTCATCCGGCTTCGGTGGTCTTCTAGAATGTTCGCCTCGTTTCAAGGGTATAACTTGAACTTTCGGAACATATTCGGTGTCCTTCATTCACGGGCTGGCCCATTAGGTCCGAAATTCATCAGCCAGTAAATAGCTATCGTTCATCGTTTTACCGTGCTTTACAGCTACAGTTCAGGTCAAAGCCAGGGGTCGGGAGCGCCGGAAGGGGTCTAAGGGGCCCCACGCCCACGCTTCCAAGTATACAGTACTATCGTTAAGTTTCATATCATAATCCATGTGTGTATTACACACTGATTAACAGTTGTATGGCATACAAAAATCTTGTTCAAATATAGACCAAATTGGGATGACAAAACTCGGTCAAAATTGATCGAAGAGCTACATTTGTAGCAACGCGAAGCGAATATAACGAGATGCGACGCATAGGAACCGCAATATCGATTATCGACGCAGCGGTGGGAAAAGCATAGCAACAGTTAAGTATAAAGAGTCGTGCGAGGACCGATCCTATGGAGTTCAGCTGGACTCTCCAAGAGAGGACGAGGTTAAGAAATCACGGCCACCTGGAGGAGTCAAGGAGAGGACGAAACTTAACACATTGTATGCCGGCCCCGCGAAAACGCGGAATTCGCAACCTATCGCTTGAGCGCTCGGTCTGCGATAATACAACATTCATTTTTTTGGCGATTTGTTTGCTCTCGTCATGACTACGCTGATATGCATTTTTCATTCTTTAAAAACAAAATGTTTCCGATGGTTCAGGAACTAGAGCAAACAAGAGTTGCACTTGAGCATCGTATACTGTAGCCAGTACATCTGTCATAGCTTTACACGCTTACTTGAACAGCATAATAAGACTTCTTATTCTGTGCATTTTTGCCCTTGTAATATGAGTGAATTTACCGAGTATATCGCTGATCCTCTATCAGAGTATTCAATACAATCAGGAAATTCTGATGTAGAGGTCGAGGGCAGTGACAGTAACGTGATGCCAAGAAGAAAAACAAGAACAGTTCCATTGCAGTATTCCAGTGATTCCGATGATCTGACTGATAGCGAAATGTTCACAGAATCACATAGTTATACTGAATCATGGTCAGATGTTGATGAAGCTCCTAATGTACCAGATTTTATTGGGGAATCTGGTCCAAAGATTCTTCCTGCTAATAAGCAGAGCATAAAAGAAATCGTCGAAGTGTTTATTGCCACTGATTTATTTGAGTTGATGGTAAATGAATCAAACATCTAGTATCAGAAGAATAAGGACAAGATGTGCAACGGTAAAAAAATGCCTAAGTGGAGAGATGTTTCTCTAGCCGACATGAAGAAATTTCTTGGTCTAATTATATTTATGGGCCAAGTAAAGAGAGATCGAAAGGATGATTACTGGCCCTCAGAGTTTTATACCAAAACACCATCGTTCTCCACAGTAATGTCGCGCAACACATTTCGCCAGATTTGGAACACATAAGCTCGGGAAGATTCAGCCGATACTGAGTTATTTATTAGATAAATATAATCAGTATACACGCCGAAAAAAGAACTTTCGCTTGACGAATCTATTATTCCATGGCGTGGAAAATTGTCCATCAGAACATACAATCCAGCAAAAATAATAAAGTATGGCCTACTTTGTCGAATGTTATGTGAAGCAGAAAGTGGATATATTTGCAACTTGGAAATATACTGTGCGAACGGCAAAAAACTGGACCAAACTATAATATCGTTGCTCGATAAAAATCTAGGTTTGGGGTATCATGTATATGTATATGGATAATTATTATAATAGTATTCGTAACGCAGAATTGCTTCTGAAAAATGGTACACGAGTGCGCGGTACAATTAGAACGAATAGAGGTGTGCCCGAATCTATGAAGCATTTCAGATTAAAAACTGGAGATTATATATTTCAAAGAAAAAATGAAATTTTAGTACAGGCGCGCAAGCCAAAACACAAAATCGTATATATGGTTTCTACAATACATTCGGGAGAACTAACAAGCACATAGAAGGTACATTGGAAAACAAAAGAAGAAATTAGAAAACCTCAATCTGTCATAGATTATAACAAATGTATGATGGGAGTAGATTTGGCCGATCAGTTTTTATCATATATTTCCATTATGAGGAAACCAGTGAAATGGACAAAAAAAAGTTTGATTTCTTCTGAATTGCGCATTGTTCAATGCATGTAGGTTATACACTGCATTTGGTTTGGAAATGAATACTTAAATAAGAATAATGATTAATATTCACGGACATTTAAGAATTCGTAACCGCGGTTAACCGTGCTACGCGTTCAATTGTTTCTTTCGCTGCTCATTTTTCGTCCCGTGCAATTTAACGAATTAAATCACCTCAGCACATGGTGAGATACGGTCGACCACGCTTAAATGTCCATGAGTATGAATCAGTATTTTTATTAAAGTATTACTTTCAAACCAAATGCAGTGTATTTTTGAAAGTTTAGTGTAGTTTATGCTTTAATTAGAAGTAATTGTAAGTGTGGTGTATTTTTGTAAATTTAGTGTAACTTGTAATATATTAGATTATCGTAAGTTTAGCGTAGTTTCTAGTACAGTGGATTATTGTAAGTTTTGTGCAATTTCTAGTATAGTGGATTATTGTAAGCGTAGTGTAGTTTCTAATATAGTGGATTATTGTAAGTGTAGTGTAGTTTCTAGTGTATTGCATTATTGAAAGTTTAGTTTAGTGCAGTGTAAATAATTCTAACACTAAGAGGAACACATGGCAGAATACGAAAACTTTGAAATTAGCCGACGTGCATTTGTGCTACGGGGAAGCACGATGCAATGCTCGGGAAGCCCGCTGCCTTTACGTTGAGAAATACCCCAATCGGAGGGCACCGGGAAAACAGATGTTTGTGCGTGTAGCACAACGTCTTAGAGATACCGGGATGTTGAAAGGCCAAAGATCCGACGGCTATCAACGCCTTGCCCCAGACATGGAAGATCGAGTATTGCGCCGGATAAAAGAGGACCCCACGACGAGCACGAGGATCATCGCCGCCCAGGAGGGCACAAGCCACACGACGGTGCAGACGATTCTCCGGCGCAACAACCTGCATCCGTACCATTATCAACGGGTGCAGGAACTCGAAGAGGGTGATGCACAGCACCGGAGCCGCTTTTGTAGGTGGATGCTGCAAAAGTTGGAAGGGGATCCCGAGTTTGTCTCGTGCATCTTTTTCACGGATGAATCGACATTTACACGACGTGGAATTATGAACATGCATAATCAAAATTATTGGGCAGAAGAAAATCCGCATGCACTGATAGAAACACATAGGCAGCGGTACTTCTCAGTAAACGTATGGGCAGGCATTGTGGGGAATACGATTGTCGGGCCTGTCTTTCTGCCGGATCATTTGACAGGGCAGTCGTATTTGGAGTTTCTCCAGCACGGACTCCAGGAGCTGCTGCAGGATGTTCCACTAGCTTTCCGAGGACAGCTGTGGTTCACGCAGGATGGAGCTCCACCTCATTATGCTCGGGCTGTAAGAGATCATACTGTGCTGGCGCTCAGGTTTTAAATGCCTCAGATGCCACCGGCATACAATGTGTTAAGGGTGAAATGCGTCTGACTACCATTTTGAATTCGGGTGGTGAGTAAAATAGTTGATTTTTCGCGTGTAGAGCCGGTAATACCGACAGCATGTAGCACACTGTATATATAGCACATTGTGGGCCTCTGCGCCAGATCTGCGACGTGAAGAGGATAGAAGGGCGAGGGGGAGCCGGCGAGAAAACAATGACATAATGTTTTTTTCGTTCTATCATTGATGCATTTTATATTAGTAGGCATTCAGAAAGCAAAATAATTGAGAAAACGGTTGAGTCTCCTTTGCGGACATTCCGCTTTGGACACGGGCTGTTTTTGGAACTTACGCACGTGGAAACTGCCCACATTGGAAACTGCCCACAGGCGAAATAGTGTAGAGTGGAAGTTGCACACATCAAACGTGGAAACTGCGCACAGTACGTAGAGTTCACAGTGGACCTTTACCACACGAAAAGTGGAAGTCGGCTGCAGAGTACTGCGTACACACCTTAACTCTAATCATGCATAATTCGTACTGAAATTTTTTCAGGTATATCCGTGGTATTAACTATTGGCAATTGCCCATTATTTGTAAATTATACGTTTTCGCCCCCTTCCCCTCATATGGCACTGACCTGACCTGTGACTGTAAAACAGAATGAGACTTATTACGTTTTATAGTCACAAGTCAGTCATGCTAATACATGTATGATGTGTGCAGTTTCCACTGCCATGTATCCTGATTCCACAGTATCCAACTTCCAACGCGGGCAAATTCTACTGTGTCCTAAAAACCACATGTGCGTAAAGTGGATCGTGCGTAAAGTGGAACGTGCGCAAAGTGGACACTCCCGAAAATATTATATAATTCAAAATTTCTTTGGCACACATACTTGGCAGACATTAATTTCACTACTCTTTTACACCGTAAAACCAAGATATAGCATTAGTATAATGTGCTATCTTGTATTGATAATGCATAGCAACGCTGTGCTATATGTACTTGGCGCGTTTTTGCATGTTACATGGATGATATAATGTAAATTTTTGAGATTTCAATCGTTTTTGTATATTTATTATTCTACAATATTTCCGTAGTTTGATTGCATACTACGTACTAAATGCGCACGAGGAATAATAAAGCAGTCACAAATAAAAGTAGATGCTGTCAGGTATACTTAGTAGCGTCGACGCCTTGAGCTGCGGTCGGCTTGACACGAGACACTTCCGCGGCCCCTTGATAAAGAAAAATTTCTTGTGCAGAATAAGGATGTAACAAAGTAAAATGTGGTATCTATTGTAACGTTGCATTTCAGGAATGCTCGTTACTAAAAGGAACCCTGCTGCGTCCCCCGCAAGAAATCGTCGCATGCCCCGAGTCCGTCAGGGCAAGCTAGCACCACCCACCTGTTTTGAGATTAACCCCCCTGTATGTTTGAGATCCACAGGAATATGGGCGCCGGGAACGGTCGGATTGATCACCCGATCGAGCCCGGTGGCCGATAACAGCGAAGGAACCGAGAGAGAGAGAGAGAGAGAGAGAGAGAACGCGAGAACACCTTTTTTTTTTTTTTTTTTTTTTTGCGGTGTTCGGATCCTTTGTCGAACTCCGCCCCGGTATCGCCACTGAGGCATTACTTCGGGCCGGAGTGGGAATGGAATCTTTGTCTCTAATGGTGCCTACGTCTCCTCTCTTGGAGGAGTTCGGTCCATACATCCTTTGCTCATCTTGAGCGTCGTTTCTTAGCCTCCGACTAGCTTTTACTCTTAGACCTGGGGTTCTATTGTTGTCCATGTTCGTGTCCATATCATCGCCGATTTTGGAGGTCTGTCATGTGGGAAGCATAAGGGTACCAGTTTCTTAGCTTCGCCATCCGTTTTCAGTTTCCTCCACGTAAGTCCAGGTGCAGGTCACGCCGGGTCAGGTCACGGTATGTTCTTTTCCTTGTTATACTGCGGCCGTGCCCCTGCTTGCGGGAGCCGCCGTCTGGGTTCTGGTCGCTGGGATCTCCTGTATGCGTGCCTCCTCTGAGGTCTGACTTTACTGTGTCTGCTCCGACAGGACTCGTCCATTACCCTCGTTAGCCGGAGACGTCCTGCCGCCGTAAGATATTGGCAGCGTCCCGTTACTGATGAGGGAAATTTCAGAGATTTTCGGAGAGTCATTTGTACTGCTCGAGTCATCCGCTCGATGTTCATTCTTTGATTGTTCTGGCCATCTGGCCATCTCGGGGCTTATTCCGTGTGTCTTCGATTGATGCTGCTCCCTCATGCGCTACCTCATGCGAGGGTGTATTTTCTGGCTCCTTAGCAGTGATAGTTGCGGAGCCCCTCCGTTTTCCGTGGGAAAAGCTGGTTTGGGGTTTCGTGTGTGGTCAAAAGTGTGTCGTCTGACGTTTTCCTGCGAGCTGTGCGGTTTGATTAGTTTGCACGTCCACTATTGTCCGGTACAGCTGCCATCGGCCCTTAGCGCCACGAGCGGCGTGCCGGTCGGTGGGTCCAGCGTTTCCAGTTGCGTCTCCGTGTCCCTCTGGGTCGCCAGGGGTTGTTGGATTTTGCTCCTGGGTGGCGTAGGCATCTGTCCTCTTGTCGTGGTGCTTCGGTGTGGTCGTCCGTCGGCGAAAAATAGCTGCAAGTAACGGGAGGCGAACCCGGGTCTGCGTGGTGACGAGCCGTGGCCGAATGTCTGCGTCCATTTGATGGTTTGGGTCTGATGTGCTGAGTTCTTGGTGGGTATGCTGCTTTCTTTCCTCTCTGTGCTCTTGACTCGGTCGGTAGGGAGGGTCTTCTTGTTGTAGTGGTAATTTTAACCCGTTGCAGTAATCGTTGGAGTCGGTCTTGTAGGAAATCCTTATCTTCGTGGTCGGCCGGTAGGAGTGAGAGAACGCTTCCGTTCTTGTCAATGGGTGCGCACTCCGTCGTGCGTGGTGTGTGGTGACAGGGGAGAGGTTACTTTTCTGATAGTAATAGCGTACGTGTAGTTTGGATTTGTGAATGAAGAAGATTTTGCAGTGGTCATGGGGCGAGCCATGATCTGAGTTGTGTGTAGTGAGCTTAAGTGGCTGTAGTCTCATGCGAGGTGATACGGATACGGCCATCGGCCCGCTCCTCACGTTCGCGAATTTTTTCTTCCGCCTCTTTCTTCCTCAGGATACTCGTCGCAAAGGTCGTAACAGCATTCCAGTTTACTCTACTCATGAGTGCTAGGTTAATGATATTATTTTTTGTGATGTTCTGGCCCAGTGTAACCTGTAATGCGTTTCTTTCTGTGGCCCACTTTTGGCATACGAAAAAGGTGTGTTCCGCATCGTCCAAGGTATGTGGTGAGCAGTACCAGCAGTCCGGCGATGTTTCTTTCTTGATTCGATGTAGATATTTCGCGAAGCATCCATGTCCGGTGAGCATTTGTGTCAGATGGTAGGTGAACCGTCCGTGCTTGCTCTCGTGCCATCTCTTAATATTTGGGATCAGAGTTTTGGTCCACTGACTTGTTTTGGTGCATTCGTTCCATCTCGTTTGCCAATCCTGCATTATCTTTTCTAGAGTGTCTTCGGTGCCTTCCTTGTGGTTGAAGCGTGCAGTTCTCAGTCGTGCTTGTAGGTCGATGGGGGTTGTGCCGGAGATGACTTGGAGTGCTTCCAGTGGTCACTGTGCGGTAAGCTGAAATTTGCCTTAGAGAGATAATTCTGAGAGCTTTTGTAAGCAGAGAGATTGCCTTTTTGTTTGCAAGGGCCTTGGACCAGGCCAGGATCGCGTACAGGAGTATGGAGCTGATTACGTTTGCCTGGATGGTGCGTGTCTTTGCGTTTGAGCCATGTAGGTTTGGCATAATCCGGCTCAGTGCACAGCTGGCCTTGTTCGCCTTGTCGCAGACGTATTGTACATGCTGATAGAACCGTTTGTATTTATCGATAATCACTCCCAGGTACTTTATCTTGTCGGAGGTTTTAATGTCAACTCCTTTCCAGGTTATACTCTCTATTTTATGTCTCCTGAGCCCTGACAGTTGTATCAGCTCGGTCTTCTCCGTTGCTAGTCGCAGCTTGTTTGCGTTAAGCCAGTTTGCAGTCCTGGTAAGTGCTAGAGTTGTTTTATCTTTTACTGCTTTTACGGAACGGGCACTAATGAGTATGGCAAGGTCGTCCGCATATGCAATGTTTTTGATGTCGCGCGAGGTGTGCAATTGGACTAGACTGTCGTATGCTACATTCCACAGGGTCGGAGCTAGCACCGAGCCTTGGGGAACTCCGGCACACGTGCGGAAGATCAGAAGGTTGGGTGGTCCGGATGCAAACACGACCCGGTCCTCCAGGTAGCTGTGTATATTTCTGCAGAGAACAGGATCTATATTCCTCTTTTTCAGTGCTTTGCAGATTTGATCGTGGTTGCACTCGTTGAATGCGTTTTTGATGTCGAGAGTTATCATCAGGGTGAAATCTCCGCGTTTTGTGGCCTTGTTTGCGAAGTTTACTACTTCTCTGATCGCGTGGGTGGTACTCTTCCCTTTGCGGAAGCCGAATTGCATCTTGGCGAGACCGCCTGATTTCTCCAGCTCACCCAGGAGTCTGTCTCTGAGGACAGTCTCGTACACCTTGGCGATGGCATTTATAATGCAAATCGGTCTGTATTTTTTTGGGTTTGTGTCATCGTTGTTGTTATTTGTAGGCTTCTCGATGAGGACCAGACGCTGTTCCTTCCATTTCTGGGGAAAGTGGCCGCTTAAATAGCAGGTATTGAAGAGGTTTACCAGGAAGGATGGGCGTTACTGGCTGAGCGTCTTTATGACTTTGGCTGGTATGCCATCGGTTCCAGGTGCTTTGTTAGTTTTGAGATTTTTTATAGCTTGTTCTACTTCGGATCTGTCTATTATGGTCGGCGTTTTATTTACAGGTATTTCGTGGGAGTGATGGTTCGTTTGTTCCTCCGGGTGCGACTGTTCTTGGGTTGGACATGCTGGTTTGACTTTGAAGAGCTCCCCTACGATCTTCCCCGTCTTTTCTGCCGGGAGATACGTCGTATTTCCTAGACGTTTTAGTTTTCCCATGATCACCCTGTAGGGGAGTCCCCAGGGGTTGTCATTGAGTTCCTTGCAAAGTTCGGTCCAGCATTTAGATTTTTGGTTCCTGATTTCAAGGGCCAGACGTTTCTTCTTTTCCTTGGCGTCTTTTTGTAGTGAGTCCAGATTTTGTGCGTTTTTGGCACGGGCTCTTGTTAATCTCCTCCTTGCTTTCAGGGCTTCCTTACGCAGCGTTGCAATCTGGTCAGTCCACCAGTATTTGGGGGTTTTTTGCGAAGCTTCGCCTATCGGCGCCATGGAGTTTTGACAGGCATTTACAATTACGGACTGTGCCACTTCGTTCACCTCAGCGGGGCTGGCCTCATTTGCTTTAAGCTTGTTTAAGACGGGAAGTATTTCGCGCTTTGTGCCAAGATCGATTGACATAATGAAATCGTCTTTCTTGAAGGTTTTCTCCTTCCATCTAAGGTGCCATCTGTTATTTTTAGTGGTCCCTTGGATTCGGTCTTTCGTGTTCGGACAGATTTCGTGTAGCACATAGGCGTGATCGCTGCCGGAGAAGTCGTCAAGGATCCTGGTCTCGATGATGCGCTTATGGGTGAATTCCCTGTTTACGAAGGCCACATCAATCTTGGATGTATTGCTTCCGTGCGCAAAGGTGGGTGTCGTATCACTTGAGGAGGGGGTAAAACCGTGCTTTAGCATGATTTCCAGCAAGAGTCGTCCTCGCTTGTCCGTGTTTTTGGATCCCCAGGCCCGGGCTTTTGCGTTAAAGTCGCCGGCGATCAGCGCTTCTCCCCGTGTGTTACTGAGGACGGAGTCCAGCTTTGCCAGTTGATCTTTATAATCTGCGATGGTTATGTTCGGAGATATGTAGCAACTAATGCACGTTAAGCCGTTTATTACTCGACCGATAAAGCCTTTATTGCGGATTATCTCGTCCGAGATTTCGATGATCTTTCCAGAGCAATTTGGGATCCCGATGGCGGCTCTTTCGCTATGGTCGGACTCCCATTCTCTTTCGACTTTATATATTTCGGAGATTAAGGCAATGTCCGTGTTGGTCTCAACTATTTTTTGTTGTAGGAGGTCGTGTGCAAGACGAGCATGATTTGTATTAACTTGGAGGATTTTGGTAATATTACTGCTGGCCATTATCTGCTGAGAGGGTCTTGTTCCATTAATGTCCTGACCATTGGACATTTTAGGGAGGAGGTGACGTGAGCTGCTTGGTTTTCAGAGGCCCCCAAACTGGTGCAAACCGCACACTTTGGCGGATTCAGACACCTTGACATAGTATGGCCTCCTTGGCCGCATTTCCTGCAGCAGGTTTCTCCCTCTTTGAGATTTTCACACTTTGCGGCTACGTGCCCGATTTTGTGACATCGGTAGCATCTCGTGATGCGGTTTACCGCCGTAACTGTGCAATATAGATACCCGACTCTGATCTTTTTCTTTTCCAGGATCTTTCTTGCGTTGTCTTTGTTGGTGACGATTCCCGCCGTCTTGGTGCCAATTTTGGTTTCTCTTATATATCTCACTCGGATCTGATTTCCGACTGTGTTGCAGAGTTCTGCACGGATAGCGTCTGTGACCTCGTTCTGGTCTGTGAGTAGGTCAAGTCCCTTGATTTCGATGTCCACCTGAGTCTCTAAGATATTTATTTTAGCCTTCGTACCTAGAGCCGTCTTAAGGGTTTCGGCTACGGTGTGTTTTTGTCCGGAATCCTTGGGCAGTTCCAGTAGCAGGTTTCCGCTCTGGGTTTTCCTGGCCCTGATTATACCGATGTTGGCTAAGTTTTTATCGTCTCTCACCGCTCGGAAGGCTTGCTCCAGTGTTGTGTGTTCATTTATCTGTACGGTGACGGCATCATGTCTGTTGTTTGATTTGTCGACCAACTTTTGCAGTTTCGTCTCGAGGTGGCTTTTGGGATTGGTTCTTTTTCTGCTTACCACGGTAGCCCACGTTTCTTTCATTTCTGTGGGGTTATTTGGGTCTGGGGGGGGGGGGGGGGGGCAGGGGTTCCGCCCGATTGGGGATCCTTTCTTCCTCGTTGGTTTCGTTATCTCTGTTTTTTCCTTTTTTGGAGCTTCTTGTTTCCGCAACAAGCGGTGAGATGATCTTGCGCTTAGGGTTCCTGTCACCTTTTGTAGTGAGTATTTCCGTCTGCGTTCCGATGCTGTTTTGTGATTGGGACGTTGTTACCCTTTTTCGGTCAAGTTCTGCTACAACTTTTCTTTTTCTTGCTACCTCGTTGTCAAGGTACATAATTTCTTTCTGTTTCTTCCAGGTTGCCTGCTTGGTGAAGGTCCAGCTTGTCAGGAGGCCACTTACGTTTCCGTTGACCCTGGCTGCGATGATGGTGGCGTAGTTTACCTCGTCCTTTATAGTTCTATGCGTATTACGGTTTTCTTTGCAGATTGCTGCTAGCTTCTTTATGGAGGTGTTTATCTTTGCTGTCTGTCTGGAGAGTTCATTAAGCATTTTTTCGAATGTCTCAATTTTTTCGGAGTCTGATCTGAGGGAGCCTGCCGTCGGAGTGGACGCTTTGCTGCCTGTTGGGGTTTCATATTCCATGTAAATGGAGCTTTGCTCGTGCTCTGTAGGTGTACGATCGAGGTCAATCTCTGAGTCTTCAATAGCATTGGTGCTTGGAGCAGCGTTTGGAGGTTTTTTTTCTCTGTGGGGTCATTACCCTTCCCCTCCTCTTCTTCGTCACCGAAATTCCAGGCGGAGTGCAGGCTGGTTCCTGAGCTGTCTGAGCCGAGCCTATCTCTAGGATCTTGCCTGTCGCTGGTTATGTCGGCGGCCGGGTTTAAAGTTGGCGGCGAGCGACCGACTAACGCCATATTTGTTGGCTTGCCTCCGGGGCAAGATGGCTGCCGGTCTGTCTGCCAATCGCTTTCGGCCACGAGATTGATGCTCGTGTCAGTAGTCCTAACCCCCCCGTGCTTAGCCAATGGGTAAACAGGCAGCTTGGTGGCTGCCTGCCGCGCCTGCGCTGTGGTTGGGCGAGCGTCCTGCTATCTGCTGCTGTCTTTGCCACAGGAGGATGCAGTTTTTAGGCGATAAGGTGCTAGAGATCAGTAAGCGTTTGTGGGGGTGTCTAGTGAATGTAGGTAGCGAAGGCGTTTGTAGATTTATTTATTCTTTTGTGACAATTTTAGGTGGTATGTGGATAGAAAATTAGTGTTGGGGTTGTCCACTGTATCTGGGTGGCGCTGCGTGTAATCTTCTTCGTCGGCTGTGGCAGGTAGCGGGCCGGCCGCCGGCATCTTTGATGGTTGCGCGCAGGCGCAGAAGGGGAAACAAAGTACGCACTTTTTGACGCTTATTAAAGGGCCTGAGGGATTCATGGTCACTGACCAGCACTCGCCGAGTTTGTGCGGCTTTGTGTTGCACTCACTTGACAGTAGGATGGCTGCTCGCTGCGTCGAGGTGGCTCCCAGGATCATAGGAGGGAGCTTCGTGCACCTGTCAACGGCTCAGTGGCCGTCGCCATTTCCCGGTGTCCGCCCGGTGACTGGGAAGAGGGGTTTCTTCGCCGAGATCACTTGCAAGAGGTTTCACGCCTATCTGTATTGCACAGCACTGAGTTTACTGTTGTTTAGGTAAAGTGTTAGAAGTGTTGGGAGTGCCGAGGATTCGGAATTTCCGCACAGCTAAGTGATTTTGCACGGAGCACTCGCGAGACACGTCCAGCGCGTTCGGAAGTCTACCGTAGACTGCGAACGCGAGAACACCTAGCTGAGCCGCCAGCCATACATCGGAGCCACGAGTGGGAGCGAGAGGGAAGGCTGCTGGTGGCCGAAGGATTCAGCGGGCGCTAATCAATACAGAGATCGCCATCTAGGGCGCGCGCCAGGACGAATTAATATTAATTTTCCCCACTTGTCAAGCGCACGTGCCTACCGCTTCCTCTCTGGATCATCGTTTCCTCATTCGGCTCTTAGGACCCCTAGCGTGCGGACGTAGTTCCCTTTAGCGAGTGCGACTAACGAGTGTTATAACGGGCGTGTGTGCATCAGCGGCCATTGTGTGCGAGGAAACGAGGATCGGGCGGGAGCGGTAAGTCCTTTTCCTTTATTTCCTGGGCATTGGGTAGGGCGTGGGTAGGCGTGAGGGTCTTCGGTGGCGAGCGGTCAGTAGGAGGCGAACCGGTCCGCGTGCGTGCGTAATAAATTGGGAGTGGCTGAGGCTGCGTGGCGGGGTTTCGGGCCCCTAGCCAGTGGGCAGCGCACGTGGCCCCTCCGAAGATAGCTATCGAGGGCTCGCTTTCCCGCGTAGACTCGGGAAGGTCCCGGGAGCCGTTAGCACTAGAATCCGTTAGAGTAGTTTAACTCAGCCAGCGAGGGGAATGCGAATCCTCGCCGGGAGTATTAAATAGTTAACTCGAGCATCCCCAAACCCAAAAGAATATTCATTGTTGCGGGCGAATTAAGGATCGGTCGCCGAAGAGATCCGGGATTTTCGAATTCGACCGCGCGGCGTGACGGAAGAGCGAGCGACGCCATCTTGGGCGCAACCGCGTGCGAACTTCCACCGATTCCCTCGAGTCACGACCACTGAATCTTGTATCTTGCGCGGTATTACTTTGGGGTCTTCGATTTCGGTCCATCCTACCTTTGTTCGGGACTTCGTCCCCCATTGGACAATAAATTATCTGTTGACGACCCGTATCTCTGACTATTCTTCTGTTGCGCGCGATCCCGTTCCCCGAGCGCGGTTTCCGGTGCCTCCGGGCTTCGCCCGGGCTTACACCCTGAAATTGTGATCCGAGCTCCTGGGAGGAAATCCAGGACCAAGGAAGGAAGGACTGGGAGGACCATCCAGATTCGGGAGCAATCTTAAATGCAGTACCGGAGGGTACTCGGCGCCCACATCCCCGGAGTGCTCCTTTGTCTAAGCCAACGAATGCCATTTTGAATACAGCACGTGTCTAGTATCGGCCGGAGAACGGCTGACTGAGAAAAGCACGTTGCAGTATGTATGAATAACTCAAGAACGAATAAAAAAAGAACAATTATTTCTTAGAACTGTAATCTACGGATCAAAATGTACAATACATGTATTAAAATTTCGGAAAATCGATGAGGCGGACGCTAATCCGAATAATTACAGTGACACGTGCGAAAACTTTAACCATATATTCAAAATTTCATTACAACCCCAAAGACCGGTACCAATTTTGGGGAATACAATTTTTCCTGATATTTATTATTGAAGATGTCAATTTTGCACACTTCTTTTGGGGGGGGGGGGGGGGGGGGGGGGCTAGAATTACCTTATGATGCACCTAACTGGATTCGTTTTGCGACCCTGCATCATGATGCAAAACAAAAGTAGGTATTCATTGCTAAAATACGTAATTGCTGATAAAAAAAATGTATAAAAATGCAGGAGGTATAGGAATACAATTGTGTTGTCACGGGTTTGGTATTATGTTAGAATCAATTAGTTTATATAGTTAGTCATTTAAACAATATTGATGTAGTTAAGGAACAAATGCGAGCAAGTGCCTTTTCATAACGACTACTGCGAATAGGAGAGAGACGGAGTTGATACTGGAACTTTATTGAGTTCAGATAAAACATTATACTTTTGTAATCGTGTAACGGATGTACAGTGCGGAATTTGACGCGAAAAGCTGGCTAAAATTCCAAACACTTATTGTTTGCCTCCGGATGAATAATTTTTCACGGTAATACTATTAAACAACATAGAATATCAATTTTCCACTAAAATTACAATAAATTTTTTGTTTGTTAAGCAAATGTATTTATAACAATGTAAATTTAGTGCGAACGTAGCGAAATGAAATCACATGCGGGTGGTAAAGGTTGGTAATACAAAACGACAACATTTTCCTTTTGTTTATAAAATAGAAAACTTGATTAGAAATAAAATAATCTTAGGACAGAAGTTGGAGGATCACTTTGGACAGGCCGAAAACTTGCCGATCTTCGTTCAGCTGTAACGTTGTCAAAAAAAATCCCCCCATTATAATTTTCTTTTAAATTGAAGCTTGATGCCTCTATTTTGTCACGTCGTATTTAGATTTTATAGTGCACGCGTTACTGTTGTTATAGAACGGGTAATTGGGGGTAAAGGTTGTTGTCGGCACTTTTCAATCACTTTACAAAATTTAAATAAAAAAACACACGAAAGCCAGGCCTCGCAGGGCACCCAGCTTATTCACTGTTTAATATTGAATTTTACATTTCAACAATTTTTTTGTTACTTATAACTAATTGATATTTCAGTCACAATGGCAGATGAAAGTCAAAAATACATACTTTAGATATCTATACATACCTACCCTTATTTTTCATGACTATCGCCATTATGTTGATTTAACACGTCACTCATGAACCGCACGTGACCGAGATCTGGCATTAAAACTAATATTAAACATTGCATGTTAGTCATGCCTTGTGCAATATGTTAATTTTGTAAGTTCTTTTTTGCATATGTCATGCGGCGCGCAGTAGTTCTCCGGTCTTTAGAGCGCAACGGCGAACACTCGGGAACGACAGTGGGTCCTGTTGCGCGCGAGAACCACTGCGCGCGCCGCATGACATGCACGGATATTTTATTTTCTTCAGCAACAACGGATCATATTCGGGATTTTGTAAAGATGGTTTTCCATAGAAAAAAGTCTGCTGTATCGCGTAGGCTAGTTCGATTTTGTCCTAGACCCCCAAATTTTGAGTAAAATCGAAAAGAAGGTCAAAAAATTGGCACAAAAATCGGGGCCCGCTGGATTGATTGTTGTATCAACAACTTTGCAACTAGATATAACATAACCAAAATACAGCATTTTATTCGCGAAAGTTCACGGAATCTGATGCCATTAATAAAAATTGTTTAACGTTAACAGATGCGTGCAAATTCGGTTCAAAGCTGGAAAAAGGGCTAAATTTCAAATTTGATTTTCTCAAAAACGGAGGGTCTAGGACAAAAACGGGCGCCGGATTCGTTTTTAGGAGGCTAAAATCTACAAGGATCACCTATCAGATATTCCGTAAATTAAAAAAAGTTTGTAGCAACGCGAAGTCCGAGACGCGCCGCATAGCAACCGCAATATCGATTATCGACGCAGCGGTTGGGAAAACATAGCAACGGTTAGGTATAAAAGGTCGTGTGAGGACCGATTTCAGGGAGTTCAGCCGGACTCTCCAGGAGAGGTCGAGGTTACCAAACCACGGCCGCTTGGAGGAGTCAGGGAGAGGACGAAGCTACAGCTTCGGCCGCCCGCCGGCAACCGGAGTGGACAGGAGTTTTGTACCTGAGGCACCTCTTGGTGAGGAGAGAACGGCAATGGTGCCGGTCCTCCTCGGAGAGGAGAGAACGGCTAGGAAAGCCGGTCCTCCTCGGAGTGGAGAGTACGGCTAGTAAAGCCGGACGCCCAAAGAGGATGGTACAGGACAAACTGCCTGGACGCCGGGGATAGGAGAGATCGGCCACTACGGCCGGTCTCAAACCTTTTTATAAACTCTGTTCGCTACAAGTTAAATTTTGTTGGACAGTGTTATCAATTAATTAATATTTTTGCATCCAAATGATCACGAACGACACAGACATAGCATATTAAACGGTTACGGATTAATATTCCGTTAAATTAACAAAATTAAAACCGATAAGACCAAACTGATCGAAAACAGAAATATAATAGAGTCGTAGCGATTACGCAGTACACGTCATTACTGCATAATGATGATATACAATGATGATATACAAAGTACAAAAAAAAACTACCATGGCCTCTACAAACACAGTATCTTTACGTAACGTATTTAATACAATTTCGAGGTTTGCAGGCAAAAGTGGGAAGACCGAAATGATTAAAGGAAATCAGAATAGTGTATGAACCTTCAACAACACAAAAACTCAGTATATAGCGCGAAAATACACTTCCAAGACATGAAAGGAACCGAAATGAATAAATTTTGTAAACTTTATAGTAAATTAGGCCACGATATAACAGAATGTAGAGTAATAAATTGGATCATTGTAGAACGACAAAAAAACTTTTCCCACGAGCGATACGACTGCCTCTACATTCGGCAGCCCCCCCCCCCCCCCCCCCCCGCCCCCTCGTTTCTGACGCCTGGGCCTCAATCGTCTATTCTACTCGTTTCCTTGTCTACCTCTCAAGTTCTGACGCCTGTCCCAATCCAATGTCTGTACCTATGTTCGCTATTTGCGTCCTTGTCTATTGCTCGAATTCTCTTCTTGTCTATCGCTCGGATCTCTCTCGCCTATTTGTCTTCTTGTCTATCTTTAGAATCCCACTTATGTCCTTGTCTATTACTTGGAACTCTGTAGCCGAATACATTTCGCCGTATATTCCTTGCCTATCATTGCCTACATACCTACTGTCAAGAAATGTGACGGCAGCACCCGTCAAGAATATTCGTCCAATGCAATCGAACCAAACCAAAATCCAAAAAATCACTATTTTTTAACAGTCTATGTGATTAGCGATACGACTTTAGTTTGTATTGAAATCGGATTTTGTTATCGTATCGGAATGAAAAGCATTTAACGGAAAAATTATTCCCAACATATCGATGCACTAGATATCGATGTATACTAGATGACTTGCTGATGTTGACTATTATTATTCGGCAGAATAAAAACCATCATGTATTTAACAATAAGTAAAAATATCGCATTTGTATTAGTATATTCTACCGGTTGAGAGGGTAGTGAGGGGACCCGTCTTGTGCGGCGAAGACCCGACAGCCGATGTATGCGACTAAATTATTCTTACTTCTGTCTTTAATATTTGTTACGGCGTGTTTTAACAAATTACGTAGTGTTTGGTATCATTTTAATCAGCAAAAGCTCAATAGTATGACAGTATAATTTTTAATCAACAAAAATTTACAAATAAACACTTTGCGATTCGGATTAGTATTAATCACACCGATATTGACTTTCGATGAGCGCCGGTTACCTGCTCCCACAGTCCTTCTCCTGCATTTAGATACTTTCTTTTTCTACATAAGCACGATCCGCCGCACGGTATATTATCCTACAGATGCAGAGTTTCGGTCCCGAATTTGGTATATTTGAACGATTCCATGCCAAGTGCTCACGCTTCATTTTCACATGATCTTATTGACAAATTTTAATGAAACTTCGAGAATTTGTGGATCTTGTCGGGTACAAAAAAAAACAATTTTCCGTTCCATTACGTCATATTTCTAGTGTTTCAGCTACTAAGGTTTTAGGTTTTGCATCAACTTTTTATGAATTCATACCTCAAAATCTAATAGAGATATCTCCATTTGCAAGTCCCCGTTTCTTTCGAATGTTCTAGATTTTAACAACATAAATACCCCATGTCATTAGTGTTCATGAATGTATAAATATTTTTTAAATTCTTAAATTAAAAGTTTTAAATTAAATGTACGAAACGCAGAAAGGAAACTCTACATCTGCAGGACAAGATACCGAGCGGCGGCTTGTGCTTATGCAGAAAAAGAAGGTAACTAAATATACGAGAAGGAATATGGGAGCAGGCAGCCTGCGCTCATCGAAGGTCAATATCGGGGTAACTAATGCTAGTACGAATCCCAAAGTTTTTTATTTGTAAATTTTTATTCATGAAAATTATACTAGCATAATATTGTGCTTCTGCTGATTAAAATGATACCACACACTAGGGCTTCCGGTTCCGGTGCGGTGAGAGAGTGGACGAGTGTTAGCGTGTGACAAAAGAATTGGAGTGCGAGAGTGAACGAGAGGGATTTAGGGAGAAGGGTTTGTAAGGGAGGGAAAGGGAGTGTTGTGGAAGGGTGGAAGCTAAGGGGAAGAGAGTGGCGATAAGGCTGGGTACAGAATAGCGAGCAGGTAGATAGGGGACGATTAGGTTAGGAGAGCTACGGAGAGAAGGAAAAGGCGGGCTGGGAAGGCGGCGCAGGCGCAGGCGACGTCACCGACGGGAGGAGTAGAGGAAGGTAGATAGAGGGCAGACTCGGCAAGGTGCAGGTAAGGCAGGGAGTAGGTAAAGCAGGAGAAGAAGTTGAAAGATGGCAGAAACGGAGGGAGGGAAGAAGGGTAGGCCGACGGCGGTGGAAGGACTAAAAAAGTGGGGCAGAGAGAGGAGAGCAAGCTTAGGAAATCTGGAGGAGATGTGGAAGAGAAAGAGAGAGGAGAATGAGGATAAAACCGGGGTGGCTCAGGTGGAGGAGGAGTTAGAACGGAAGAGGGCGTTTGGGAAAAGCAGAAAGACGGAGAGGTCCCCGACGGACGAACGAGCGGAAGAGGGAATGAACCTGGAAGGAATGATGAAGGGAATGATGAGGGAGATTTCCAGGGCACTGGAGGAGATAAAGAGTGAAATAAGAGGGGAGCTGGGGGAGGTGAGGGAAGAAATAGGGAAATTAAAGGAGGAAATAGGCAGGGAGGTTAGCAGGGCAAGGGAAGAAATAGGCAGGGAGGTTAGCAGGGCAAGGGAAGAAATAGGCAGGGATGTAAAAAGGGAATTAGAGAAAGTAAGGGAGGAGTTGAAGGAGATGGGAAAGGAAATTAAAGATACAGAGGGAAGAGTAGAGATAGTGGAAAATAAAGCGGTGAGGGAGGAGAGGATACAAAAGTTGGAGAAGAGGATAGAGAGGGTGGAAGAGGGAGAAGGCAGGAGCGGAGAGGAGGACCAGGAGAGGAGGGAAGGTAGGATGGAGGGGAGGCTAGGGCAAATAGAAAGGATGGTGGAGATGAGAGAGAGAGAGGAAAGGAAGAGGAATGTGATTCTGAGACGGCTGAAGGTGAGACGGGAAGAGGTTAGGGAAGCGGTGGAACGGATAATGAGAGAGATAGGGGTAGAGGGGGGTATAGAGGAGGTGAGGGGGATAGGAGGGGATAGGGGAGACACAGAGGCAAGAATGGCACTGGTGAGATTGAAGACGCGTGAGAAGAAATGGGAGGTGATGGACAAGAAGAAGGGGCTCCGGGGGAGGGAGATTTGGATTGAGGAGGATTTGACGTTCTCGGAGAGAAAGATTCAGTGGAGGATAGGGCAGAAGGCGGAGGAAGAGAGAAGGAAAGGAAGAAGGGTGTGGATAGGAAGAGGTAAGGTGAGAGTAGGAGATAGTTGGTGGTTTAGGGATGAAGGCGAAGGGAGGATGGTGGAAAGGAGGGCGGGAACGACGGGGTTGGGGGGTGGGGAAAAAGAGAAGAAGAGGCCGGGGGAAGAGCAGGAACGGAGGGAAAAGGGGAAAGGGTAATGGCAGAGCGGGCGGGGAATGGCGTTGGGGAAGGTAAGAGAGAGGAAGGGAAAGGAGGTGGGGGGACGGTCATCTTCTGGAATGTAGCCGGGCTGGGAAAAAAGGACAAGGAATTCTGGGATGTAATCAGGGAGGGAGACGTGGTGATAATGTTGGAGACGTGGGTGGAGGAGAAGGGGTGGGCAAGGTGGAGGGGGAGACTCCCGGGGGGATACAAATGGGCTTACAAGCCAGCGAAAAGGACGAGTAAGAAGGGGAGGGCGATGGGGGGAATGATAATGGGGGTAAGGTGGGAGTGTCTGAAGGACGGTGGTGCGGAGGGAGAGGAAGAGGAGGAGGGCTGGATGGGAAGGGTGGTGACGCTGGCAGGCGAAATATGGGAGATAGCGGGGGTGTATGTTAGGGGAGATGTAGAGAGAAAGGCGGAAAGGGTAAGAGAGTGGGCAGAGGAAAGGAGAGGAGATGTGATAAGGATGATAGGTGGGGACTTCAATGCAAGGACAGGCAGGCTGGGGGGAGGGTGAAAGGAGTAGAAGAGGAGTACGGGAGGGAATCAAAGGATAGGAAGGTAAATAAGGAGGGGAGAATATTGGTGGGGGCGTTGAATGGGACGGATTGGAGCTTATGGAACGGAGGAGTGAGAGGGGACGAGTACGGCGAATACACATATACCGGGGGAAGGGGGAACACGGTGATTGACTACGTGCTAGGGGGAGAGGACGCATGGGAGAGGGTGGAGAGTTTGGAGGTAGGAGAAGCGATTCTCTCGGACCACCACCCCCTGGTGGTGAAAATAGGGGCGAGGGATGGGGAGCGGAGGAAGGAAAAGGAGAGGAAGAGCAAGAGGCAGGGTAGAGTGGGGTGGACAGAAAGGATGAAGGAGAAGTTCAAGGAGGAAATGGAAACGAGGGATTGGGGAGAGGAGGAGGGGATAGACCAGGAGATTGAGGGGAAATGTAAGGCAATTGGGAAGACAAGAGATGAGTGTTGGAGAGAGGTGGGTGGGGAAAGAATGAGAAGGGGTTGGTGGGATGACGAGTGTAGGGAACATTAAGGAAATGGAGGAAGGGAAGGGGAGACGAGGAGGAATACAAAAGGGAGGTAAGAGAATATAAGAAGATGTGCGAAGGAAAAAAGGGGGAAGAGAAAAGAAGGTTAGAGAAGGAGGTACAAGAGGCGCGGAGGGAGGGAGATGTATGGAAGATAATTAACAGGGAAAGGAAGAGGAAAAGGAAACTAGGGGTAAATATAGAGAAAACGGAGTGGGGAGAATACTTTAGGACGCTGCTGGGAGGGGTGGAGCGAAGGGCTATTTGGCGGGCGGGGACAGGTAGGGGGGAGGATGAAGACACGGGGATCACAGGAGAAGAAGTACGGAAGGTGGTGGAGGGTTTGAAGGACAACAAGGCGGGAGGGGAGGATGGAATCACGAATGAAGTTTGGAGGTACGGAGGGGAAAAAGTGAGGAAGTGGATAGTCAGGTGTTGCAATAAGGTGTGGGAGGGAGGAGGATGGCCGGAGAGCTGGAAAGGGGGGATCGTGGTGCCTGTGTGGAAGAGGGGGACAGGGGAGAGGGTCGAGGACTTCAAGGGAGTAACCCTGATGCCGACACTCTACAAAGTGTACGCGGCGGTGTTGGCGGAAAGGTTGCGGAAGGAAGCGGAGGAGAAGAGAGTAATACCGCAATGCCAAACCGGGTTCAGGAAGGGGATGGGGACGATAGACCAGGTATACACACTGAACTATGTAATCAACAGGCAGGTAGAGAAGGGAGGGGGCGGGAAACTAGTGCTGTTCTTCGTAGACCTAAAGGCGGCATTTGACATGCTGGACAGAAAAGAGCTGGTGGGGGCGATGAGGAGGAGAGGGATAAGAGAGGGCTTGGTGGGCAGAGTGGAGGAGGTACTGGGAGAAACGTGGAGCAGGGTGAAAGTCGGAGGATCGGTCGGGGAGAAGTTTTGGATGGCGAGGGGCGTCAGGCAGGGCTGTCCAATGAGCCCGATACTTTTCAATATGGCCACTTCTGACTTAGAGGCTGAGTTTAGGGAGGAGGGGTGAGAATAGGGGGTCAGAAGGTGCATGTATTGATGTACGCGGACGACTTGGTGCTGTTAGCGGAGGAGGAGGTGGGCATGCTAAGAATGATGAAAACATTAGAGGGTTATCTGGATAGGAAGAGGTTGGTGCTGACCACAGAAAAGAGCAAAGTAATGAGGTGTAGGAAGGGTGGAGGAAGAATGAAGGAGGTGGTGTGGGCTTGGAAGGGGCGGAAATTAGAAGAAGTGAGGGAATACAAGTACCTGGGGTATGTGATAAGAAGGAATGGATCGGAAGAGGGACAGATAAGGGATAGGGTGAGAAGAGCAGCGGCGGTGATGGGGCAAGTGTGGGGGATAGGGAAAACGCGGTACGGGAAGGAGTGGGAAAAGAGGATATGGATGGGGGATAGGCTGGTAAAACCAGTTATAGAATATGGGGCAGAAGTGTGGGGGTGGAGGGAATGGGCTCAGGTGGAGGCGGTACAGGAGAGATTCCTGAGATGGGTTATGGGGGTGGAGAGGTGGACGCCGGGCTACATGATCAGGGAGGAAGTACAGAAGGAGAAAGTGAGGACATGGGCGTATAAAAGGGCGTGAGCATATGAGAGGAAATTGGAAGAGGGAGGGGGAAATGAGTGGGCCAGAAGATGTTGGGTGGAGATTAGAGAAAGGGCGATAGGGGGGGGATAGACTGTCCAGTTGGGAGACGGAAAGGCTAGCGGGATTAAGGGAGTTAGGAGTGGAGAAGAAAGAGATGGAGAGGAGAGCGGGACTGAGGGGGTGGGAGTGGGAGGAGGTGGAAAAAAGGGAAAGGGAGAGGCAGAGGGAGGAAAGGTGGGAAAGGATTCGGAGCTCGAGAAGCAACAGATGGTATAAGGAGATCAAAGGGGAAGGAGTGCCGAGCTACCTGAGAGAAGGATGGGGAGAGAGCAGATGGAGGAGGTTATTAAGGTGGAGGCTGGGGAATGAAGTGAGGGAAAGCAGATACTGGGTGGAGGAGGAGAGTAAGAGATGTAGGGTATGTTACGGAGAGGAGGAATCGTGGGAGCACGTCTGGGAGAGATGTAAGGACGGGGGCGGGGGAAACGGAGAGTGGAAAGAGAAGGTGATGGAGATATTAGGGGAACAGGGAAAAGGAGAGGGGTGGCTAAGGGAAATGGAGGAGAGAAGGAGGAGGGCGGAGAGGGAAAGAGGGGAAGGGTCAGAGAGAGGGGGAGAGGATGCGACAGGGAGAGAAGGAGTGAGTGTGGAACCGGAAGCCCAGGAGGAGGGGGAGGAGGAGGAGGCGCGCTGGAGAGAGAGAGAGAGAGAGAGAGAGAGCGAGCGGCTAGGGAGCGGCGAGGTGGGCGAGTAGGTTAAGTGTTAGAATTAAGGCAGTAGGTTAAGGTTAGGAGTAAGAACGAAGCGTGCGGATAGTTACTAAGGATAGATGTTAAAGGAGAATTGTAACCCTGAGGGGATCGATTAAAATATATATAGATATATACATACATATATATTTTATTACTCCGGATCCCCGCATTTCTCCAACTTCTAATTTACAGGGGTTTTTCAGAACACTTCAGAGCATATGCCAAATTAATTTCAAAGTAATCAAGAATGTCTTTCACTGTCTTATTTAAATTTTTAACAAATATTTATATTTTATAACTAGTTAATACAATTTTACACACATGGAGTATTTTTTTTATTAAAATTTGAAGATTTCCGAAGAAAACGGCGGTTCGCACATCCTGGTATCTTTATTAGTTTTCGAGTTATAAATTTTTAAAGAAAAATTGATCCAAAACTTTACACTTAAATAACTTAAAAACTATTAATGATATTGAGGAACGGAAAACGGCATTTTACAGGGTTCGACAAGGGCTACAAATATACAAAGTTTAAAAAAAATCTGAGACTAGGTGTGTATGGACTGTGTCCACTTTGCGTGGAATCGCTCATATACCACACACTACGTAATTTGTTAAAACACGCCGTAGCAAATATTCAAGCAAAAAGTACGACTAATTTGCTCGCATGCATCGGCTGTCGGGTCTTCGCCGCGCAAAACGGGTCCCCTCACTCCCCTCTCATTTAGATTTCTGAATAACGACGCGTTTCAGCAATAAATGCAGCTCGAGCCAGCCAAGAAGCCTCATCGTTTTAAGCAGACGCTCGAATAACCGATGGAATATAAGAAATAAAATGCGATATTTTTACTTAAATAAATGGTCCACTTTATTCTGTCGAATAATAATAGTCAAGATCAGCAGGTCATCTAGTATACATCGATTTAAGTAAAAATGTCCTGCATTTTGTTTTCTATATTCTATCGGTTATCCGAGCGTCCGCTCGGAGATGATTGTTGGCCGGCCTGAGCTGCCTTAATTGTTGAAAAGTATGGGTCCGAATTTCGTTCGGAAATTCGAATGAGAAGTAGTCAACAGAGTAAATTGTTTAACTAACTCTTGATTCGAATCTAACCAAATTTATCAAATTTGTATGAATTGTTACTTCTTATTTCCTCTATTTAACTTTATGTAGATTCCGCGAAACGTCTTGAAAAAAAATGATTGAAATCCCACAAAAAACGTTACATAAATGTAACGTAATAAAAGGTGCGCCAAGTAGAAGCAGAGCCTGCCTAAAATAAAGTTAAACCGTGTTACGGCTGAAAAAATAGTTATCCATTACATTAGGACGAAAAATATCTCAAATCATGTTTACCAAGCACGTATAGGAAATACGGGCATATGTGGAAAAGTTTAGTTAATCTTCCTACCGGAATTTTCGACAAGATGGTGCAGAATACAACAAAAATATCGATTTCGCAAATGAACAAAATTTCCAACACCGGCGGACTTCCGCGCCACTCTCTGCTGCATACGTTCATGCAAGTATCACTTTATTTAATCGTACCCGAATTTTCAAAATGGCGCCCCAAGTATGCCGGTGTTGGAAATTTTGTTCATTTGCGAAATTGATGTTTTTACTGTATTCTCCACCATCTTGTCGAAACTTCCGGTAGGAAGATTAACTAAACTTTTGCACATAGACTCGTATTTCCTATACGTGCTTGGTAAACATGATTTGAGACATTTTTCTTGCTTATGTAATGGATAACTATTTTTTCAGGCGCAAGACGGTTTAAGTTTATTTCAGGCATAAGACGGCTCTGCTTCTACTTGGCCCATTCACCATGTAGACGTAGACAGGACTAAAGAGATAGGCACGCGCCGAATTCGAGTGGATGATATAGAGTGAAACGTTGCGCTTTGGGCGCACCTTTACGACAAGGAACCCTGCTGGATTCGCCCTGAAAATAATTGCACGTCCCGAGTCCGTTGCGAAAAGTTAGCGCCACTAACGAGATTTCACTAACCGCTTTATGTTTTGCCGAGATTTACAGGAAGTGTGGGCGCCGGGAGCGATCGGACTGATTACCCCATCGAACCCGGCTGCCCACAGCAGCGTGTGTCAGAGAGAGCGAGAGAGAGAGAGAGAGAGAGAAGGAGAAAGAAAGAGAGCACCGAGCTGAGCCGCCGGCGGTACATCGGGGCCAGGAGGAGGGAGGACCGAGACAGATGGCCGCTGGCGACTGAAGGATTCAGCAAGCCCAATCCAAGACAGGGGCCTCCCTCTAGAGCACGCGCCAGGACTAATTGCTTATTTGCTTTCCCACCAGGAGCACTCACGTGCTTACCGTTTCCTGCCTGGATCATCGTTTCCTCATTCGGTTCTCGGAACCCTTAGCGTGCAAACGTGTTATCTTGAGCTTGTGCGAATTACGTAGTAAAGTAGCGGGCGAGTGGCCTTAAAAAGCCCTTGTTAAGAGCGACGATTCAGTACTCTTAGTGCGCGTTGGATAGTGTAGCGGTCAATTCGGGCGTGGGAAGGCGTGAGGGCACTCGGTGGTGAGTGGTCAGTAGGGGGGAAGCCGGCCCACGTGCGACCTATGTGAACCTGGCACCCGACTATGAGGAAATCAATTTTTCTAATATGGAATCGATTCAGATTCGTTTGTACCCGTTTGTACCGTTTTTCATTTCGTTTGTACCCCTAAGAGCTTCGAGTTATTAGGGGTTGAAAAATCGCCAGCACCCCACTTTGAGCTATCACAATTTTGTTTCTACGGTTCGATTCAGCGTCGTTTCTAGACGTTTGTACCGTTTTTCATTTCGTTTGTACTTCAAAGGGGGCGGAAATACGGAGGATTTATAATTCGCGGGGGCAACTTTTTCAATTTTAATGATATTCGGAATCTGAAAACGGGTGCTGTTTCCTGATCGCTCGTACCCGTTTGTGCCACGTTTCTTGTCATTTGTACCTCAAAGGTGGTGGAAATACGGGCACTCGAAAATATGCAAAATGGGTATCTTTGCCGATTTGGAGAATTTCTGAAATCTGAAAGCGGGTGCTATGTCGTGGTCGTTTGTACTTGTTTGTACTACTGTTCTTTTCGTTTGTACCTCAAAGGGGGCGGAAATACGGGCACTTGAAGATTTGCATAACGGGTATCTTTGCCAATTTTGAAAATTTTTGAAATGTGAAAGCGGGTGCTGTTTCGTGGTCGTTTGTACCCGTTTGTACTACTGTTCTTTTCGTTTGTACCTCAAAGAGGGCGGAAATACGGGCACTTGAAAATTTGCAAAATTAGGTGTTTTTACCAATTTTCAAAATTTTTGAAATCTGAAAGCAGGTACTATTCCTGTCAAGCCGCTAGCTACAATTTGACCAGAAATATTAAAAAATTAAGATTTTAATCAGTCATAGTAGAGCACGAGTCGGTACTCTACAACTCGGAATTTGACATTTTTAGCTATAATTCAGGTAAAATTGAAGCTGGCAGCTTTTCACCTTGGAACAAAGTTTGAGAAGCATAGAACAACAGGGAACAACAATTGCAAAATTCGGATTTGTGTTCTATGCCTATTATCTACACGGAAACGTATATACGGATCGTTTAAATTAAGTGATTATAAGTATTAAAAGTTAATTGTCCAAATGTGATCGAGAAATCGGTAATTCGCCACGGATCTGTATGGTGGGTACATGAGAAACGTACGAAGGCAAGCATTTAGTGTACTTTCTCGATTGCTTGCCGAAAATGTGTACTTTGTATACATAGTTGCCTGCGAGTTGCGTGAAAGCGCGACATCCGAGTGTCTGACAGCTTCTTCTATACTCGGTCCAAATAAGACATACGTCACACAACCATGTGATTACTCTATGTTGTTTTTTTAAAACCTAGTTTGTTGTATTTTTAATTTGTTCTTAACCTTTTAGGTATGAGGAGCCACTGTAGAGGCTTTCGCGTATGTCATCTCTCTGACCGAGGAGCCACTACAGTGGCTTTCGCGGATGTCATCTCTCTGAACGAGGAGCCACTATAGTGGCTTTCGCGGATGTCATCTCTCTGAACGAGGAGCCACTATAGTGGCTTTCGCGGATGTCATCTTTGAACGACGCGCTGCTGTAGTGGATCATCAATTACTTCATTTCAATCTACTGGTGCACAGAACGGCACAGCCACGCGCAGAATCCTGCCGCATCTAAAAGGTTAATAAGAATTGCATTATCACATTCGTGAGATTTTCCCGATCAAAATGATGTCTAACATGATGGAGTTTTGTCAAAACGTGTCAGCACGGCACATTAAAATCGGTCGATGAACCGCGTGGTATCGAAACGCCGGCTATCGGTGAGAACACAGTACGTTCCTTTTCGTTCGCATATACTGTCTTCCTCTAATGTACGTAGTCACGCGAGAAGCGTGAATAGCTGGAAGTTTGAGCTGCCGACCGGCTTGGCTCTAGCCCATGCTCGTCCGATGGCTGTGTATGTCAGACAAAGACATTGTATGCAAAGGAAAAAGATCGCGCTGTGCTGCTCGCCGAGAATGTATTTCAGAACGGAAAACTGCTCCGGTCGATATACGTTGCCACGAGAATTTTCTTTCTTCTGAATATGTTCCTCCGGCTAGCGCGAAAACTCTTTACGAACAAAGAAATATCACCGAGATCCTCTTCAAAATCCAAAATCCGTTGAGCGCCAGGCACCGAAGTGCCGCGAGCCGAAGCTCGTTCGAAACTGCTACCAAAATTGACTACATTTATTTCTTCCGAAAAATTAATTCGAGAATATCTTTTACTACCGAACGAAATATCGAAATTTTCCTCAGGGCCGGACTACGCGGAAATGAGTTCGTTCTATCGAGCATTGGTGGAAATACGGCGCAAACTAGGAAACTCACACACAAGAATCAAACTCAAAATTTCTCAATAAATCCGAGAGTCGGTCCAACTTATTTTACGACATCGGATTACGGCGGAATTATAGACGTGATATTCAAGTTCGTCTCTTGATACAACAGGTGGTACGCACGCGACGCAGTTACGATACCACTCATCTTCGACAAAAGGAATCGAGTCGGAAGATCCACAGCGGGATACCCGGAGAAGCCGGTAAAACTCCTCAAATATACTGGATACATCGCGATTCTACCGCGACAATAATTTTTAAAATACCAAAACATCAGAAAACAATCGAGAAGGGCTAACAAAATTCTCTTACCGCCGAATCGTCCTCTCTGCATGGCTCTTTGGTTTCCGCCATGATCACATTCTTACTACTATCGTTTGTTCACCTGCTCAAATTGCGTCTACTCTCTCTCGCGATCCGAGGTCGATTTACGACTAACGCGTGCTCGGCAATTACGCCGGACGTTCGGCACGCACATGCTTTTCGGGATTTTCCGCGACGCTGGTGGTGACGTCATCCCGAGTCCTGCTGGTCCTCCACAGATGGCAGGCGCCGGTCCCTTTCGGGAGATCGGCGGCTGGTGATTGTCGCCCGCGGAAACTTTGGCTGCGGCAGGCTGGGTGGGAAAAGATCGGCCCTCAGGCTTCCGCGCCTCGATCCCCCGGGGATCGCCGTACCCTGCGTGGGTCACCAATAGGGGTGGCCCTACGCTAAGGCTCCGCGGGGCACCGGTGTCGCACCTCCGGCTCGCGCATGCCGGGGTGAGCGCCCCCGTGGCCCAGCGGGCCCACTGACCTCAGGTCAGTGGCGGGAACGCATTCTAGGGAGGATCCCCCTGGGATGCCGCCTTGCCGGGATGCCTCCCTCCCCGCGCCGCGAGCGCCCCTCCTTCCCCCCGCCCTGCTTCCTCATTACTCCCTTGGACCTCGACTTAACACATTTCGCGAATTAGAGCCTGTTGCGACCGCCCGGAAGGCCCCGAGAGTGACGACGCTCTTCATTTCTCGTATTTACTTTTATTTTGTGGCGTTGCCGAAAATGCAACATCACAACGTATTGTGAAAATTAAATTAAAACATCGAATTGATGTTGTATGTATTTGTTATATTCCATCACATACAATAGAATTCCATCGTATAGTATAACTATTCGCGTGAAGATTCAATGATGTTCGAGTGCGCTAAAAATATTTTTGATAAAACTAATTCCTAATTGCGATTACTGTTAGATTCGGGACCTACTATGTTCTCACCGATAGCCGGCGTTTCGATACCACGCGGTTCATCAGTACGCGGCAGAGAAAGATGGTTGTACGTTGAAAAGACAAGGAAGATGCAACCTGCGATTTTAACGTGCGGCGCTGACACGCTTTGACAAAACTCGATCATGTTAGATATCATTTTGATCGGGAAAATCTCACGAATGTAACAATGCAATTCTTATTAAGAACAAATTAAAAATACAACCAACTAGGTTTTAAAAATACAACATAGGGTATTCACACAGTTGTGTGTCGTATGTCTTATTTGGGCCGACTATAGAAGAAGCTGTCAGACACTTGGATATCGCGCTTTCACGCAACTCGCAGGCAACTATGTATACAGGGTGAGTCAGTGATGGGTGCAATAAATCAAATCACGTATTCTGGGGGTCAATAGAAGCCTAAAAGTCCGGGAACAATAAGTTGAAATCTCAACCCTTTCCGGGATACAGGGGGTTGAAATTTCAAGTCTTAAAAAATCATATCTTCCGACGGGATAATGCTAGCGTTACGGGTCTTTTTCTAGAATGTGTGGGAGGGCCGGAGCTATGTGAAAAAAATAGAAACCATGTAAAAATTATTATTGATTTTCTTGCAGTTTCTCGATGAAGCGGCAACATTTTCAGGTACGAAAAAAATCACAGTCATTCTGTAATGCACCCAAGAAAATATCGCGTTATAAAAAGATTAAAATTTTAATAAATGTGGCCCGGATAAATTATTAAAAGTTTTTCGCTAGAGATTCGCTAGAGACTACCCCCAATCATCTTTTGTAATAGGTCGTTGAACTCGTGGTGCCCCCAGCATTCAAAATATCGAAAAAAGTAGGTCGATCCAATTAAGAAAATTTAGTTAACATTAATAACAAAAAACCACTCCTTTGCACAAACATCCTCATACCGCCATTCGACGAGCCCCTTCGAACCATGCGACTTCGCCCTGAACAGATTTCGCGTATCTTCAAAATTAAAGAAGTTATTTCCATTCGACTCACCCTGTATACTTACGCCGGCCAACTACCTTTGAATACATTTGCAAAAGGAAATAACTTACACAACTCTTAAAATTCAATTTGTTATAATAAGAGTTGAGGTAAAACCACGACTGTGTAACGTCCTCGTGGTGTACCTTAGGTTATTCTTTATTCTAATGCCAGCGGCTCACTTTTCATTCAAAGTGCCGCAACTTTGCAATAAAAAATCACAGAAACTTATTCTTTTTTAAATAAAGGAGAAAACTTCAGGCTTTCGAATGCTGTCAACCGCGTGCTCGAAAAAAATCACCTGACACAGTGGAGGTCGTTGAACTTTGCAAATTTTTGCAAGAAAAACATGCCTTCATATTTCATGTGCTGTTGCCGCAGTTTTAGTCGAAGTCTCAACTGCAAGTAGAGCGTTGTAAAGTAGAGACTTCAATCTTTAATTTAAACAAAAATTCGTAATTTTGCGATTTTTTTATGAAATTGCAGCTGCGCAAACTTCAACAAATTTTTGACCTGAGAAAAGTGATCCTGTCATTTTTTTACAAAGTGGGTTACTGTTAATTGGTAGTAGCGGAACCCCTAGTACATACATGGGTGCGGCAACAAAACAAAAGCAACAAATCCGTACAACATAGAATCTATTGTGGCATTGATACCTTCAATCGAAATATGACTAAGGTCAACTGGTACGACTTTAAGACTAAACATAATAACAATTTTTGTACAAATATTTGGTTTACGGTACCTCGTAGTTTTCATCTGCTGCTTTACAATTACTGCAATACGGCTTCTAACGGTTTCCTCGGATAAATTATCTCCGTCCGTCAGTTCCCTCATTCGACTGATCAAAATTCTCAGTTGAGCACAGGTATGTAAAACAAAAAAAGCTGCGAGGCCAGTAAGACCGGAAATAACAGAATACACCATTAATCCAGCAATAAGCTGAAGAACGAATACAGTTTCATATATTGGTGTGATTTGTTCATTGAATATCAGAAAGTAGCTTGGGCAAGCTAGAGCTCTAACGGTACTATTGTCCGGTAGCAGAATTCGTCCCTTTGATAGCGGTACAACCGTACGAAATGGGATACCACCTCCATAGATGAAAGCCGCAGACAATATGACCATCTGTCTACCAAGTTTAGCCTTTGCCAACATAATGTTTCTATGTTCTGTGTCTTCAGTATCCAAATTCACCATTCTCCAATCTTCGCGCATCTCAGCTAAACCTGTATTTATCTCCTGACCCCGCGACAAAATGAAGAAATATTTGGCCAAACTAGTAGAACAGGTTATCAAAGGTGCCAGCACTTTCAATCTGACATTCAATTGACTCTCTTTGAGAAATATTCGAAGCAATCCTGGTATTATGATGAAAAAATGTAGAGCGTAACAGGTGGCATTTTGCAGCCTTTTTTCCAGTTTTTGTATCAGCGATGCACCTTCGGGTAGAGGCCAAACTCCAAGGACACGCAGAATTGACCTTGTGATCTGAATTGCATAGTCGAGATCGGTTTCGTAAGGCGATGGACGAGTCATGTTGAAGTAATTTTTCTTTAAGGATCAAGTTCCTAGCGGTCACAAGAAGAGAAGGGTTGGAGTATCACTAGAAAGTAACTATCGCTGGTCTGCTTGAAGAGGAGGTGATGGTGAAGGCTCACTCTCTTGCGCTTGCGCGTGTTCAGCGCGCAGAATAATCGCTTGAAGAAGTCTCTACTATCATTTAATGTAATCGTCTGCTTCCTGCATAGTCAATCCGTGATTGTAAGGTAGACAATTGTGGCTCGGTCAAATGGATCACATTTCAGTTAGGTAGGCATGCTTCGCATAATTGTATAAATCGTTTTCTATTTAAAGATGAGTTCGGGATTATTTCGGGAACAAACCTATGGCCGAGAGTATTAGAAATTGGGCTTGTGGAAGTATCTTATTTTCTCCACGAAATACTTTTATAGACTGTTACAAGTGTGTGTAAGCATATAAGTTACTAGTAAGTGTTAAGAATAGTTTTTATCGTCTGGGACACAATGAGTCAGAAGTCGGACCGGCGGAAATAGTAATCGGATAGTGAAATTCTACGAAAAGATTTCGCAAATACCCTACAAAACTAAGAAAGTGAAGTCAATAGAAATTAATTTTACCTTCCACAATTAACTGTAGAAAGATGTTATTCTATACGATTCCGTAAATGTATTGGTCATTTTTATCCCATAAATCCTAATACCTACTCCTTGTTTTTTCAGAACATTCAAGTTCAAGTTTAAAACTTGAAACTTACGCAAAGTTACTTTCCCTTTTCTACTATTAGTTCTTCCCTAGTTTCACTGTTTGTTGTGTAATTACTTGTTGGATCTTTATATCTCTATCGCTTGTTTCAATTGCAATATTAACTGTTACGTTAGAATGAAGCGTATTCTTATTATTCAGTAATTTAATTTAATTGCACTATCCTCAGCACAAAATTGGCTTTGAAATAGGTTGCGCAAAAACTATCTTCTGCTTTTCTTATAGATTTATCGAACCGCGCAGCTGACAAAGCGAGACGAAAGTTGATTGCGTGCTCGTGAAGTTTATTCGCGATACTTCAATTACAGTACTAGAATCGAGTAGCGCAAACCGCCTATCCGAGGGGAAAGTTTTCAATCGGCCCTGGAGAAGAGAAACTGTGGAAAACGGAATCAGTGACTTTATGGTGAGTTTAACATCAAGAACTATTCGCACGATTAGATATCATATACACTGTAACGAGAAAAATATACGAGGAAACAAATTTAGAGAGCCTAAGCTAAATCAATATCATGAAATGATCAGCGATCCCTCTGCGGACATTAAAAATAAGTGATCCGCGTAACTCGAGTTCTCAATGCACTGTGCCTCAGCATATCATTCGCTTTCTTGTCAGAAGAGTAATGCCAGACGGAACTGTTATTTCTTCGATGTTTGTAACCACCTCTACACATTTCGCAAAACAGACTTATTTATCAAAAATACTTTCAGATACGTAGACAAAGCGAATCGCGTAAACTTCTTCTGTCTAAATTATCTAAAACAAAACGACTTGGATTTCAGATATAAGTGAGTACCTCCAATTTGATGGCACACGCACTTCTCACAAATTTCAAATTGTCAGATTTATGATGTTATCGAGTGTCGTCTTCGAATAATCTCTCTCTCCGCAGATTTTGAAGTACAGTACTTTCTCGATTTCGGCATGAATTTTATCCTCGCTATGGTTGCACGGGAGTTACCCCCTCCACTAATAAATCACCACGATATGTCACTCGCGCCCGAACACCGAAGGCTCGGCGGCTTCGTTTGAACTCGAGCGCGGAGACACTTGAGTCACACTATCTGCTCGAGTCATTTAAATACAGATATAAAAGTTTTTTGTTTCTTATTTGTTATGAATAAAAATTATACCATTGCATTCCTGAGCTTTTCCTGATTAATGTCATATAAAATTCGACCCGATTTGTTTAACTACCGAGCAACGAAACGTGCAACGATGTGACGTGCAACGAGCTGCACGGAACCAGGCGCTTCACCGTTATACGGCAGAGAAGCATGCCTACCGTAGATAGACAAGGAGGAGCATAGGCAGTCGTCGGGTCTCAAAATTCGTGCTGATGCGTATGTTTGCATGGAGGCTTGCATGCGCCAGACAAGGAGAATACATGGGGGAGAAAAGGATGGTGTTATATTCGTCGGCCGAGAACCGAGCGTTTCACTTCAAGCCGACTCATCGCCACACGACAGAAAAGGGCCTATAGGAGAACCTATAGGAGAAAGACAAAGAGGGCCTGCGGGCCTGCTTTCCGTGCAGCTCGTTGCACGTCACATCGTTGCACGTTTCGTTGCTCGGTAGTTAAACAAATCGGGTCGAATTTTATGTGGCGTTAATTAGGAAAAGCTCGGGAATGCAATGGTATAATTTTTATTGATAACAAATAAGAAACAAAAAACTTTTATAATCGCATTTGTAACATGATACGGGTACATGACTCTGCGCTTCGTGGGCTACCCGGGCCCGTACTCTTCAAAAGCCGCCGCCGGCACAAAAAATACACTACCTTCGGCTATGTCGTTGCACGGCGCCAGTCCCGATTTTCGTGCAGAAATCGAGAAATTACTGTACGTCCTTCCATTACCAAGGACAACATTTTATTGCTCATGGTATAAAAGGTTGGTAGAAGTGAGGTGCATTATTCGTTTTGTAATATCGGTAATTCTCCTCTATGTTGTTGAACTAAAAGGTAATTGAGCGATTCCACGCCAAATGATCGCACTCGATTCACACTTGGTCCCCGGTTTTTTTGTAAACTTCACAGATTTGTAGCCCTTGTCAAATCCTGTAAAATGCTTTTTCCGTTTCTAGATATCGTTATTAGTTTTTAAGTTATTTAACTGCAAAGTTTGGGATCAACTTTTTTTCAAAAATTCATAACTCGAAAACTAATAAAGATACCAGGATGTGCGACCCGGCGTTTTACGCGGAAATGCTCAAATTTTAATAAAGAAAATACTTCGTGCCGGTACAACGTAAATAAATAGTTGTAAAATGTAAATAAACTTTTAATATTTAAATAAAACAGTGAAGTGGAGCACCGATCCTTTTAAAATTAATATCTCAGTTGCTCTGTAGTCTACTAAAGAGAATGCCACAAAGTTCAGGTTGGTAACTGTTATAGTTCCGGACCTCAATAAATAGTTACAAAATATAAATAAATGTTGTTATTAAGGTTGTAACCTCACTAAATAGTTACAAAATATAAATAAATGTTGTTATTAAGGTTGTATCAACACGAAGTATTTTTTTTTATTAAAATTTGAACATTTCCGAAGAAAATGCCGGTTCACACAGCCTGGTATCTTTATTAGTTTTTGAGTTACGAATTTTTAAAGAAAAATTGATCCAAAACGTGAACGGTTGTCGCTGGCCGCGACGCGTCGCGGCGCGCTCTACCGCACGCCTGGCCGGTTCTCCCCAGTTATAAAAATTTATTGCTCCGGAACTATAATAGTTACCAACCTGAACTTTGTGGCATTCTCTTTAGTAGACTACAGAGCATCTGAGATATTAATTTTAAAAGGATCGGTGCTCCACTTCACTATTTTATTTAAATATTAAAAGTTCATTTATATTTTACAACTATTTATTTACGTTGTACCGGCACGAAGTATTTTTTTTTATTAAAACTTGAACATTTCCGCGTAAAACGCCGGGTCGCACACCCTGTTATCTTTATTAGTTTTCGAGTTATGAATTTTTGAAAAAAGTTGATCCCAAACTTTGCAGTTAAATAACTTAAAAACTAATAACGATATCGAGGAACGGAAAAAAGCATTTTACAGGATTCGACAAGGGCTACAAATCTGTGAAGTTTAAAAAAAATCGGGGACCAAGTGTGAATCGAGTGTGATCATTTGGCGTGGAATCGCTCAATTTCATAACTCCTCTTACTACTACACAGTGTCTCTCACAACCTTTTAAGTAAGAAATGTTATTGCAGAAATGGGCACTCTTCTCAACATCTTTCTTCCTTGCTATTTAAGACTTTCACGGATGGTTAGAATGTACAAGTCATGGTTTCCGGATGTAGGCCGTGTCTGGTTTCGGTTTTGCTAGGACATTTTACAACCATTCAGTTTCCATCATCATAGCGTGGGTCCCCCGTGTTGAAGTGTTTGGCTGTTCGGATCAGTCTCCTTTGCGCACATTCCACTTTGGACACGAGCTATCTTAGGAACTCCCGCATGCGGAAACTGCGCACATTGGACATTGTCCACAATGAAAGTAGTGCACAGTGAAAGTTGCACGCATCAGACATTGCTTCAGGTGGAAATTGGGCACCTAGAGACGAGGTCGCGTCTCGCGCCAAGTATAAGTAGAGGAGGCACGGCAAACCGCACACGAGCGGTCAAGTCTCTTTATCCGACGTAGACCGAACCCCCACGTAATTTTTACTATACTGAGATTTGCCTACTTAATATCTGTCTTTAAAAAGATTTGACGACGAAACTAATGTAATTAATCGAAAGTTTGGATTTTTCTGAGTCGATTAATAACAGAACACTACGGATTCATGCGGTGGTTTACAAGATATTGATGGGCAGGAGACACTTTTCTACTTTTTAGCGCGGTTCTACCACGTGGACGCCGGTCGCCTAAATCCACTCGTGTGCCTCTCGAGTTTCGAAGACTGTCATTGTCCAATAGCTCTACCTTTGCTCACCATTTCTGTCCTTGTCTGCCTCCCAAATACTTGTCTCTTTGCCTACATTTCGAGTTCCGACTAGTGTCCTAGTCCATTGCGTGCACCTCTGCTCACTGTTCGTTTCTCTGTCTAGCTCCCAAGTTTCCTTCTTCTCTATCGCCTGGACCTCTGTCGTCGAATATTTTTCGCTGTGTATTCTTTGCCTATCATTGCCTACCTACCTACTATCAATAACGCGGCTGCGTCCCGCGCGACATATATTCATTCAACCCAAAATCCAAGAAATTTACAGCACTTAATAGTCTATGTGACTAATCGTACTATTTTATTTTATTGAAGAAAAATGATTCGCAGTATATTGACGTACTCGATGACTTCATTGATTATTGTTCTTCACGATTATAATTAGACAGAATAAACACAGCAATTTATTATAGTCAGGATATCTTGCATTTTGTTTCCTATAATTGGTGGCAGGCTCAAGTCGCCTTTACTGCTGAAAAGTGCGGGTTCGCATTTTAGTCAGAAATGTTAATGAATAAATAAAAAACTGTCTACAGAGTAAATTTTCTATCAAATTCTAATCTAAGTAGTTCTAGAAATTCACAGTACTGAATCCGTTTCTTCTTGTATCTAGCAACCCTGACAAGTCAGAGATGTGACATTTGACTGATTTTCTGACCAAAATAGTCACAAATATGGATTATGGATAGTACAGAGCAAAAGAGACGGGTTGATTATGTTGTTGAGAATTAGACGGCGCCTTCTTGAATAGCTACAGACAAAATTCGTAGATCAAGGCGTCGACGCTACTAAACATGTACCTAACAAGAATGAAGTAGCTAGCAGGCCCTATCTGGATAGTAAATGACGATATTCTTGAAACTCGCATTATATAGGGAAAGAATGACTGTTCCATTCAACTTTTTGATTTTTTCTGCGTCGATTGATAATAAACATCAAGACAATCCGTGCAGCCGTTGCTAAGATAGACTTTTTATGCTCGAATTTTACTGCCGAAAAAGATTCTTCTTTCGCCCGAGTCTTCGCTTCTCGCTGCGCTTGCGTCGCGCCACCTCGCGGCCTGGAGGACACAGCCTACGAATACAGAACTAGGACGCGGTTCTCAGTGGGCCCTACAGAGATCTCAGGGGGTATCAAATGCTTCCGAATACAGCGAAGCAAAACCACGAACTCTTCACGGGCCCAAAATCAAGGGATGCGGTAGCGTCTCGCGTCGACGCGACTCTGCTAGTATACCTTCAAGGATCTAGTTTTAGTTGTGACTGCGTTTTATTATTCCCGTGCGCATTTAATATGTAATATGCATTAATTTGATCTAATGTATGCAATTAATTTGATCTAATGAACAATTTAATCATAAATTTCGCTTTCAATCGGATGATGAATTCATATGATTCTTTGGTTATGCCCTTGTAATTTTCATGAATTTGCCAATACTGTTTACTCCAACTTAAGTTGCAAAATTCAAATTTGTATTGTGTATTACTCTAACACGAAACTCGTAAATATTAGTATAAGCACCGGAAATAATACAACGCAAGGCACAAATCCAAATATTGCAACTTAATTTAGTGTAAACAAACTGTTAACAAATTTCTGACCATCATATTGGGGAGTGTCCACTTTGCACACATGTGGATTTTCGGACACAGTGGAATTTGCCCATGTTGGAAGTTGGACACAGTGGAATCAGGACACGATCGCACTTGCCCACGGTGGAATCAGGACACATGGCAGTGGAAACTGCACACATCATACATGTATTAGCATGACTGACTTGTGACTATATAATATACCGTAATAAGTCTCATTATGCTTTACAGTCACAGGTCAGGTCAGTGCCAACTCCGAGGAAGGGGGCGCAAACGTATAATTAACAAATAATAGCCAATTGGCAATAATCAATACCATGGATATACGTGAAAAAAACTTCAGTACGAATGATGCATGATTAGAGTTAAGGTGTCTACTGAAACGTGGTTTTCGCAACCGGCCGATCTCCGGCCGCTACCGGCCACGGGCTATTTGAGTTTGGTTTCGTCGGCTGGAATCGGGGAGGAATGTGGGATAGGGGGCCACGTGTTCACACACGTAATATCTATGATGCTCCCGAATTGGCTGTTCTTCCCATCATCCTTCCTTCCGCTTATTACCTTCCCTTCCGGGAGCTCAGATGGAATTATCCTAAGGAGTAGGCCCGGGCGAAGCCCGGAGACACCGGAAGCCGCGCACGGGGAACGGGATCACGCTCAATGAAGAATGGTCGGGAACTAAGGGTCCCAAGAGATAATTAATTGACAAAGGAGGGACTAGCTCCCGAACAAAAGAGGAATGGACCGCTAAACAAGATACTCAAGTACACAAAAACAAGAAAGATGACAAATTAATCCGGGAACGTGGCTCCAGGGGATCGGTGGAAATTGGTACCATTCATCCAGGTATTCTAAAATTTAGACTTCCTATGTTATTTTATTCTCTCTCACGCATGTGTCTTTCCAACCGATTCGAAGTTTAAGAAGCACTTTGTTTTTAGAGGAACAATTATCTCGCTCAATAGACTAAAGTAGCAGTTTAGTATATTCAATGCAAGCTCTAGCAATTAACACCTCGCTGATTTAGCCGCAAACACGGTGCTTTTAACCATTCTATCATTTAATACAATGTGTGCGAGACACGTGTTTTGCCCGCTGCCATTAAGCAAAGGTTATAACGGCTCCTTTCCAACAAAGAAAAGTTCATTGTTCCTGAACATCATGCTTAATTTTCTGCAACGGTCTCTTTCATTACATATATACCCCCTTTTTATTCTGATTCCTATGATTTTTTAAAAAACTGAACCTTATTTCTAGCTAAAGTTACATTTATTCCAGAGTTTAATCATCAAAGCTAATTTTGGTAAACCATTAAGAGTCGCTTAAAAGTTTCCCTATTTTGCACATACGTTCTTATTCCATAGTCCATAAGTTTGTTCTCTCATTAAGCTATACGTAGCGATAATCACAGGAATGCGACACATATTTATGTATAGAACGTACCCACAAGAAGGTGTAAGTTCCCTAACAAGCACTTATTCCAAATTGTGTCTTTGGTCGAAAGTTTACTTATTTATTAATAACCTTGATGTAACAATATCTACAGATGTGAAATTTATGAATAAATTGAAGTTTCTGAAGAGGGCTCCGGATGAGGAGTCGAAACGTTAACAAAAGAACATCAGTTTCAACTTTGTATAATGGATTGAAGAAAATGGCCTACTAACCTACTATACAGGGTAAGTCACAGTGACCTTGCACCAAAGTAAAACCACGTATTTTGGGGGCCAGTAGAAGCCTAAGAGTCCCGGAACACAAAGTTGAAATCTCAACCCTTTTGGAATTACAGGGGGTTGAAATTTCAAGTTTTAAAAAATTATATCTTCCGACGGGATAATGCTGGAGTCACGGATCTTTTTCTAGAATGTGTATGAGAGCCTGAGGTACCTGGAAAAAAATAGAAACGATGTGAAAATTATTATTAAGCCACATTATTATTGATTTTCCTGCAGTTTTTCTATGAACGGGCAACATTATCAGGTATGAAAAAAATCAGAGACATTCCGTGATGCACCAGAAAAAATATCCCGTGATAGAAAGTTTAGAATCTTAAAAAATGTGGCCAGGATAAATTATTGAAAGTTTTTCGCTAGAGATTCTCAATCTCGCTTTGGCTCACAAAAGTTTTGCTTCCATGGGATTCATGCAAGCGATTTGATTAGACTAAACATGCTGTTGCGTATTCGGTTAGGAAAGCGACAACAAAACTTGGGAGCTTCCGCGAGAACGATTCTAATATGCTACGACATTGGGAAATTTTTCATTTTAATGCTTGTTTTTTACACTAACCGCGCAGCCTATTCCCGTCCATGTGTCTAAAGTATTAACGAAAATATGAGCGTTCGAAGTAATGCGTACGATAAAATGTGTGTTGGCTATTCGTTGCAGAACTTGGCATTTAATATCACTAATACTACTGAGCCGATTTTAATCAAAGAACACCTTGAACCTTCGTCATTTCTTCATTCAGTAACCGCTTCAAGTTTTGCTTTCGTATTCTAGTTTAGGAGTGTGAGATTTGGCGGAGTAATCATAGATATTAAATAACTGATTCTGATTTGTATTTTTCAGATATACAATATGCTGTCTGTGAGTGGAAATAGAGAAGAATATAGCAGGAAGGATAGGTGAAGCAGGGTTGACTGTACCGGGGAATGTTCTTCTTGAATTCAGTTTAACCGATTTATTGCAGTAAGTATTTTCATATAAATACACATCGTATAGTGGTCACACGGCCTTTTGCGTCGTCATACACCACAAGGTCATATGCAATGGCATGGACCATGCTGCTCGACCGGACCATGTACAAGGTCATATGCACCATAAGACCACATGCAGTAGCAGCAGTGGCCAAAATGTTACGAATTGGGAGGGGAGGGGGAAATCAGCGATAAAACGCGACATTGGCTATAAATCGATCGGTCGATCGATTAGCCAGCATCGGCTTACATTATTATTGACATGCATTATTCGGTCTTATTGTTAGTGACGCGCAAGATTAGGCAGGAGAGCAGAGGAGCGGGGAGTTGTGCAGTTACCAGGTATCGCAACAACGATGAGCGATACCTAATACGATATGAAGAATGCAGGCGGGGAGAGCGCGCAGGTGGAGATAGAAACGGCATCTGAGAGCGGCACGCGTGCGAACGAGCGGAGTGCTGACGGTTGCAACGGTCTCCTTGCCCCCTCTGCAACCGCTCGCAACGACGACGACGACAAGTTACACCTAATACGACATGTATATTGTACTAGGTAGGTTGTTGATCCTCGGCATAACAGCTGTATGTAATTGTGAATGAGTTTTAGGTATAGCACGGTCATCCACACTTAAACTCTACGGCTGATCGCATTGCCGGTGATACATTCTGCCGTTGTCGTCGTTGTCGTGCGATCCACTGTTGTGGAATATCGAAGAGATCGGTTTTACAATCCCGTTAACCGTATCAAAAATATACGTTTCACCCTTGAGATTAAAAATTTCTTTTTGTCTTATACATTTTTCATCCTTTCTAGCAAGCATCTCCAGCAATTTATGCACAAATTTGCACTCTCTTTTCATTAACTCTAATAGCTTCATCGGCAATTCTACATATTTGCCCGAAATTTCAGTAAAGACCGCCGGTTGTTACTCTTGTCCTTGATTCGCGCCTTGAACAGACGACATTGATGTATCAGGACTTGATTTTGAGATTATTTGGATTTCACTCGCAATAGCATCAATTGGTAATGGATGGACGACACCGAAGCATTTTATTGCCGCGTCATAATCATATGGTTAGTTGTTAGAGAGCTTCAGAATTATGTCGTTATAGTGGCATCTGCATGTTTCAAATTTTTTAGTCAATGCAATCGCCTCTTCGTAGCCTAGTTGATTGATTAATTTCATCCACGGTTTACCCGGCACTAGAACGTCCTCAGTATGAGATAGCGGTAGCAGCGTTCAAAAGATTCAACGAGTTTGGTAGCAGTTTAGTTTCCGGCATTTTTTACGAAAAGTAAGACACAGATAATACGTAGTAAACTGATCTGTCACAAAACGCAAGCTAACTGCTTTGTCAGACTATAAGCATAACACAATTTTATATAGCCCTATGTATCTTCTAAATCAACTCAGGTCCCATGACCTTGTGCGTCGTCATACACCACAAGGTCACCGGCTTATGTCTTCTAAATCAATCGAAGTGTGACGGCTCCCATTTCTGTTGAAATCCTATCCCCAATCTTATTAAGCGTCTTTTTAGCTAAAGCTCTAATTGCATCACGCGCGTGCCAAAAGTCGAGTATCTAAAACCGCTGACATCACCCGCGAAAAAAGATTGCCATCATCGACATCGCACAACTATGCGGTGCAAGCATGCAGTATTATATTTCCGTAACAACGCTTTACCGCGGTGTTATTTAATATGTTGTGGCTGCAACCTAAATCGTATCGCGCTCGCGTGCGTGTCAAAGTCTAAGTTTCTAAAACTGCTGACAATCCTGCAAGCACTCAATAGATCGTATTACTCCTTAGCTGCAACTGAAATTGTATCGTGCGCACACGTGTGACAAAATAATAATTATTTGAAACTGTCAACGATTTATTAGACTGTCCGACGCATCGTGAAAAAGTTCCCATTCTTCCTCCGTTCTGAGGAAACAAAGTTCTTGAAGCCGCTCGAAAAGACGATGGATCCCGATTTGGGTGTTAAGCTGTCCTCGTTCGACACTGTGGTGAAGTGTCAAAAGTGGAAAAATGTATGTACGGTGAAAATGAATCGTGTAAATAGACTTCTATTGGATCGACAGAGTTTAAGAGTGGGATACAAACAAAAATTAATCGCGCAGTTGATTCGACTGAAGTGTTGGAAAGCAAGGATTAGTCATAGAATTCGCCACCTCACTCAATCCGGGTCTGGACTATCCTCGACCTTAGCACCATCGTCATCGACATCAACATCAACTACAACAACAGCATCAACATCGGAGGTTTCATCGAGGGAAAAGAGATAGGGTCTACTCAGACAGTACGGCTACGATGGCAAACCGTTAGATCGGCATTCAAATGTCGATTGATCACCGGTATGATTGCAAATATTCACCATATTGATCCTAAAGGATTTCTATTGGAAATTAAAGAATTGGTGATTAAGCATGTGCGGGAGTACGTGATCGAGTACGATTATGTAAAGATCAACGCCGTCTTTCATGCGGAGTTTCTACTGAAGAATGCACTGCTCGCCACCGATACGCTTGATGTGAAGAATTTTCGGACGAAAAATCATACGGTAGTAAGAGAAGCGGACTTGGATCAATGGTATGAGGATAATGTGATTCGATTGATACTGTTGCAATTAGAGAAGTTGGTAATTATTTACAATTGGGCACTCCTCACCGATTTGGCTGAAATTTGAATATGTAGTAGAGTTGAATGCGTAGATGACAGATCTGCAAGTAAAAATTGTCGCTCTCTTTTCGTCTTCGAGTTATTAACAATTATATGAAAAATATTAAGTTTTAAAATCCTCTGTAAAATAGTGTCCACTTGACCGATTTGGCTGAAATTTGAAAATGTTGTACTCTTCGATACGTAGATTGCAGATATCCAAATAAAAATTGTCGCTCTCTTTCCGTTCTTGAGATATCAATAATTATATTAACTAATTATATAACAATAGGTAGCGCTTTGCCGATTTGACTGTAAATTGAATATGTTATAGAGCTCGATGCGTAGCTTACATATTTGCGAATAAAAATTACCGATCTCTTTCTCTTCTTACAATATTAATGATTATATGCGCGAAAATGCACTATTCTTTACAGGCACTCTATGAAATACTGTTCTCCTTCTCGAATTTCATGCATTATCATTATATTATACGTTAGCGCCCCCTTCACCTCATCTGGCACTGACCTGACCTGTGACTGTAAAACATGATTAGACTTATCAAGTTTTACAGTTACGCCCCCTTCCTCTCATCTGGCACTGACCTGACTTGTGACTATAAAACGTACTAAGTGTCATTAGGCTTTACAGTCACAGGTCAGGTCAGTGCCAGATTAGGGGAAGGGGGCGCAACTGTAAAACTTGATAAATCTAATCATGCTTTACAGTCACAGGTCAGGTCAGTGCCAGATGAGGTGAAGGGGGCGCTAACGTATAATATAATGATAATGCATGAAATTCGATAAGGAGAACAGTATTTCATAGAGTGCCTGTAAAGAATAGTGCATTTTCGCGCATATAATCATTAATATTTTAAGAATAGAAAGAGATCGGTAATTTTTGTTCGCAAATATGTAATCTACGCATCGAGCTCTATAACATATTTAATTTACAGCCAAATCGGCAAAGCGCTACCTATTGTTATATAATTAGTTAACATAATTATTGATATCTCAAGAACGGAAAGAGAGCGACAATTTTTATTTGCATATCTGCAATCTACGTATCGAAGAGTACAACATATTCAAATTTCAGCCAAATCGGTGAGGAGTGCCCAATTGTAAATAATTACCGAGAAATTTCAAGAACGCGATAGCGGCTGGACATTGAAAAGAATTATCAGCCTCACAGTGAATATTAATAAATGTGAGCTATTTCGCGCTGGTATTTATACCCCATTACCAGAGTATCTGAAACGACAAAAAGCAGTGGTTAATGTCAACACAAAGGACAATGACTGTTTTGCATGGGCAGTGGTATCGGTCTGACATACTGCTAAATTACATTCCGATCAAACATCATCCTATCCACAATATAAAAATGTGTTAAACCTAAGGGGGATAAAATTTCCCGTAACTATTGATCAAGATCCTGCATTTGAGGAGGATAACCGCTTGGCGATTAATCTATACGAAGCTGTGGAAGATGATAATAATTGTCTAGTATCATCTGTATATTTGAGCAAAAACAGTGCACAGAGTACAGAGGTCATTAATTTATTGATAATTTGGAATGATGCGAGTAAATCCTGGTACTACACATGCATTACAAATCTATCGAGGCTAAATACCGCTAAATACGGTAGAGAAAAATAGGCAAGAAAATGCAGGCAATTGTATGCGTTAAAATAGCCTCGACGAAAGTTTTCTATTGGCTATTGTGCCGGCTTTGTATCCAGCTGAGAGACATAGTGATCGAACATCGTCTTATCCACTCTACAATACTGTGCTAAATATGAAATGCATTGAACTTAGAACCAAGATGAAGCAAATACCGGCATTTGAACGTGACAATAACATCAGCATTAATGTTTATCAAGTGCCAAAGGGGGCCGAGGTTATACCCGTATACTTGAGCAATAACGAGTGTGAACACCATGTAAATGTAATTACCTATCAACCTGCTAATAATGGATTATGGTACAGTATATCTTCAATAGTTACAAGAAATCTTCTCTACGTTAGTTGCAGCGGAATCATCCCCACCACCAAGCAGGTGTTACCCTGACTCGTGCCGAGACCGAGATCCGACAGCTCGTAATCGCTCACGGCGTGAGTGTTACACGGCATCTCTTTGTGTAACGTGGATCCGATAGGGGAGCTCGAGAAAGGTCGCACTTGGCGAGTCATCAACACATACGCAAATATAAAAGTTTTTTATTTACAATTTGTTGTACATAAAAGTTATACCATTCCACGGCGCAGTTGTTTCCAATCAGAATGACAACAAATAAGACATAAATCGATTCCCATATAACTAAGATACGGCAGTTTTAAAAGACAAAGTTTTTAGCTGTGCCAGGTCAGTAGCGCAGTCCTCTTCTTTCGCTCTGGTCGTCCTTCTCTCGCTCAGCACACTGGTCGGCGCTCCCCTTCTTTGTCTCTGGTCGCCCTTCTCTCGCTCAGGCAAGTCACAACTGCTGGCAACTAATCATGGTAGCGCGCTCGTCTTCTTTCCCTCCGGCCGTCCTTCTCTCGCTCACCACACTGGTCGGCGCTCCTCTTCTTCCTCTGTGGCCTGCACTGCACCTACGCTGCACCTGTGTATTCGGCCTAATATGAACAGAAAACGATAATTCATTTTATAATAAATTATATTTTAGTCTTATAGACATGAAACGTAGCAAAGTTATTGTAACATACGTACATGTTGCCTGTTTTCCGGCTCCTTTACACTGTCCTTGAACCTGGTAAAGTGCGATTTGATGCACTGAGGCAGGGGTGCAATGCGTCGCGGAATACAGCCATACGCTTCCTCCAATTCGCCATCGCTCGAAAAATGTGTCGCCTCTGGTGCGACTTCTGACTCTTTCTCTATTGCGGCACCATCGTGCACTGTCTACGGAATAGAATTTTAAATTTCTCCGCAGCTTGCGAAGAATTCTGTGATGTCTTGTGTGAAACTGCGTTGGAGGACACCTCTTGAATCAGGTTCCTCACTTCATCTTAGATCGCCTCATTTGCGTCTGTTTCAGTTTCTTCGCCCACGTTCGTAGCCAAAATTTAGTTGTACGCGCACTGAATGCTGTTTGGCGTGACCGCTTTCCACGGCTGGTCCACCATTTCTAGATAGTCTTTTATATTATAATTACTGTAAAATTCTGTGACACCTCCTTCGTACGTTAATACGCATTTGAGTAATGCTTTCCTGAACACGTTTCTTAATTTGGCAATTATTACTTGATCCATTGGCTGGATTATGCTTGTGGTATTTGGCGGTAGAAATTTTATAATAAACTGGTCATCGCTCGTTTCGGGGATTGTATGCACTCGGCAATTGTCCACGAGCAGCACGACTTTCTCAACAATATTGTTTCGTAGTTGAAACTCCCTCACTTCACTTTTAAATTTCTCTTCGTACCATTTTTGAAATACATTTTCATCCGTCCAGGTATTTCTTTGGTATGTAAATCCCACTGGCAGGCGATCCATGCAATGTTTCAACGCTCCGGAACGCGCATATTTATAAATTACTAGGGGCGTCAATTCATGATTTCCCGTTGCGTTTGCACACACTGCAACAGTGAGCCGATCTTTTAGCATGTTTCTCCCACTCACGCCTTTTTCTGTATCGCCCGCCAAAGTTTTAGTGGGAAGAGCCTTCCACACTACGCCCGTTTCGTCCATATTTTAAATGCAGGCCCGATCTATATTTTCTTAAATATAGATAACCTTTTCTAATTCCTCCTTAAACTTTTTGCCAGCGTCTGTATCGGCACTACTTTTCTCGCCGTATACACGCACCAAGCGAATCCCCCGACGTTTTTTAAAGAGTGCAAGCCACCCTGGACTGACTTTAAACCCGGTCGGACCTGGGATTTCATTATGCAGCTCGGATGCTTTCTGAAGCATTAATTCATCCGTTAGGTAGTCACCCAGTGTCCTCCTTTGGCCAACCCACTTGTCGTCGACCGAGCGGGCGATTCCGCTCGGCCGCCGGCAACGAAGAGGGACGTGTCGGGTAAACAATCAACACAACACCAGGCTCAGTCAAATTCCACTTTATTCGCGAGATAGACATTTAGCTCGACATAGCGACAATACGGTATCAAACCGATCACCCGCGGAAGCGAGCCGGCGGAGACGGGTTGACCTCTCGGCTCCCCGCGTGACCCCAGGCGCCGCCCGCGACGGCCCCCCGGCGAATGGTCCGTCGCCACCCGCGCCAGACTTTCCCTCCGCCAACAGGGAGCCGCCGCGATCAGACCGGTCGTCCCGGAGCCGCCCGCCGCGGCGCCGCATCGCCCCCGGAGCATGGCGAGACCAAGCTCCGGAGGCGCATGCTGCCCACCGGGACCCCCGCCGCGGAAAAAAGGGGGCGCGAACACGGGGCCTCCCTCCAACGGGCGTCCAGTCGACCGGCCCCAACTCGCGCACCATTTCACCCTCCGAACCACGGCCGTCCCCGCCAGCTCGCTCCGACCCGATCTCACACGCCGCGCACCTTCTCGTTTCGTTCACGGCCGACTCGACACTAACTCACCTGCTCTCGCTTGTTCGCGCTTGCTCCTTAATCCGCCCGGCTTCCATCGAGCGCGCTCCTCATAACAATGCGCGATCTGTAACGCGCTCGCAACAACAACACGCCTGTTCTCGGAAGTCCCGGTTCGTCTGCCCTAAGCTTCCGGATACATCGCGCGAAATGCCACCTCGGTCATCGGGAATATTGATTTATTGGTTGCTGGTTTAATAATACATTGCTTAATCCTACTTAATATTACTTAGTCTAGTTTAACCGGTTCTTATTATCTATTTGCGCCGCTCCGCGCCCTCGTTCGGCGCATACCCCCTCCTGATACAGGGTCTGCTTGGTGACCTGTATCCTCAGCGGTCGTCAGCAACCGCGCCAGTTTGACGACCGGTCGCCGAAAAAGGCCTCGGCTGGTCCGGATCTCCGCTACTCTTGTCCTGCCATCTTGTCCTGGAAACGTAGCGGTGACAATCCCTTTAGGCCATACATTGCGGGGCAACGTATGGTCACAGATCACGACTACGTCTCCTAGGCGGATCGGTGGCGTCTCCCGCGTCCATTTCTTCCTGGGTACCAGCGTGGGGAGATACTCCCGTACCCAACGCTTCCAGAAGTTGTCGGCTAAGCCCTGCGCGACTCGCCACTGTTTCCGGGAATTCCAATCGGCGGCGCGGGAGGCCCCGATGTGCGGGAATCCAGATGACGTTCCTATCAGGAAGTGATTGGGAGTTAGGGCTTCCTCGTCTCGGTGGTCCAAGGAGACGTGGGTCAGAGGGCGGCTGTTGACCGTGTGTTCGGCTTCAGCGAGTAAAGTCTGCAGCGTTTCTTCCTTCGGGGCTCTCTCCTTAAGGGTTGTCCGGAGAGCTACTTTCACACACTGCACCAAACGCTCCCAGCTTCCACCCATGTGCGGTGCAGCCGGTGGGAGGAAATGCCACTTTATCCGCTTCCTTGCCATGAAATCTTGTATTCGCTGGTGGTCTACTTCCTTCATGGCTTCTTTCAGCTCCGCGTCGGCGCCACGGAAGTTTGTTCCGTTGTCGGAATACATGTTAGACGGGTATCCGCGGCGCGCTGCCATTCGGCGTAGCGCCATGATCATCGAATCGGTGGTCATTGTCGCCGCTATTTCGAGATGTATCGCTCGGGTGGCAAGGCACGTGAACAAGACTCCCCATCGCTTTTCTCGTCGCCTTCCCACCGTCACTTCCATAGGGCCGAAGTAGTCCACTCCGCAATGCGTGAAGGATCGTTGGTGGTGTTCCAGTCGAGCGAGCGGCAGATCCCCGAGCCGTGGTATCACCGGTTTCGCACGCCGGTTTCGACAAAGTTGGCACTGAGCCGCAACTGATCTCAACGTGTGCCTAAGTCGGAGCACCCAATATCTTTGCCGTACTTCGTTCAGCACGGTCTCGGTGCTTCCGTGACCCAGCATTCGGTGGTACTTGTTTATTAGCAGTCTCGTGTACGGGTGGTCGCCGTCGAGGATCACCGGCGTTTTAGCCGAGGGGCGGATGCCCTTAGCCGCGCCTATTCGCCCTTGGATGGCCAGGAGACCGCTCTGGTCCAAGAAGGGGGCCAGTTGGTTCAGCCGGCTGTGCGGATGAATCGCTCCTCCCTCGCTAAGCGCCGCAACTTCCGCCGGGAAGTTCTCTAACTGCGACTTTTGTGCCCACAGTCTTTCCGCCTTTTCTAGGTGCTCGGTTGTAATGCCAGCGCGCGGTCGTTTCTTGGCAATATCAACCAGGTATAACATCCAGGCGGTACTCCTAATTAATTTCTCCCAAGACGAGAACCTTCGAATGTCGGGCAACGTTGGCTCGCATCGAAGCTCTATCACCGTGTGTACGCGCTGCTCGGTGTCGATAGCGGGGTCGTCGTCGGGTCTCGGTTCTGGCGCCTTAGGCCAATTCACTTCCGCCTTATACAGGAAGTCGGGCCCTTTAAACCAGCGCATGTTGATGTCGATCTCCGGATTCACGTCTCTCGTGCCGTCGTCAGCGGGGTTGGACTTTGAGGGTACCCATCTCCAGTCTGACGGGTCCGTTAACTCGTCAATCTCACCGAGTCTATGGGCGACGAACGTTTTGAACGATCGCGGGTCGCTGCGGATCCACTTGAGAGTTGTCTGAGAGTTGGACCACATCGTTCGCCGCGCGACCAAGAACTCGTGTTCAGTGACAATGGTTTTCGCCAATCGGCTGCCGAGAAGAGCCGCCTGCAATTCTAGTCGAGGAATCGACACGGGCTTTAGTGGGGCAACCCGGCTTTTGCTCGCTATGAAACTGAGCTTGCTCGAGCCGTCTGGATACTCGCTTCGCCAGTAAGCCACTGCCGCGTAGGCTATAGCACTCGCGTCGCAGAAGACGTGCAGTTCGAGGCTTGTTGCGCGATTGAGGGCGTAGCATCGCGGCACACAACAACGCCCTATGGTGTTCAGTCTGCCGACCCATTCTCGCCATTTTCTGTATTCTCGTTCCAGCAGCGGTTCGTCCCACGAGATGCCGCTACGCCACACGTCCTGGAGGAGGATTTTGCTGCTCACGGTGACGGGCGTCAGAAATCCTAATGGATCATAAATGGTCATGATTACGCGGAGCATCGCGCGTTTCGTCGGTCGTCTCTCTCCAGTCAGCAACCGCTTGTCGAGCCTTTTCACTCCCGTAGAGAACACGAAGGTATCTGAGTCGGGCTGCCACTCCAATCCGAGCGTCATTTCGACGTTGCTCTCGTTCAAGGACAGATCGATCGCTCGGGTAGCGCGCGCGTCTTGGGGCACATGAGCTAGCGCGTCTAAATGACTACACGCCCAACCGCGCATTTCGAAACCCCCTTGGCGATGTATATACGTTACTTCCCTGATCAATCTTCTTGCTTCGTCGACCGTATCGACGCTGTCTAAATAGTCGTCCATATAATGCTTGTTGATTATGGCGGCGGTCGCTTGCGGATACTCTTTGTGGAACTCGCGCGCATTTTTGTCTTTGACGAATAGCGCTGAATTCGGTGAGGATGTCGCGCCGAATATCATGGTCGTCATCACATAGACGTCTGGCTCGCGATCGCGGTCAGATCCCCTCCACAGGAAGCGCTGCCTTTGTTGATCGGGTGGTTGGATCTTAATCTGCAAAAACATCTCCTTAATGTCGCCCTTAAACGCGACAGGCTTCTGTCGGAAACGCATCAGCACTCCCGGCAGACTCTTCAGCAGGTTCGGACCTTCCAACAGTTTGTCATTAAGGCACACATTGCTCGTTTTGGCCGCTGCGTCGAAAACTACTCGGACCTTGCCGGGTTTGTTCGGGTGCTGGACAGCGAAATGCGGTAAATACCAACAGCGGTTGCATTTTATTTCTTCTGGCGCCAGCCGGCGGGCATATCCCTGCCTGACAAGATTGTCGATTTGCGCGGCGTATAGCTCTCGGAGAACCAAATTCTTGTCTAATTTATTTTCCAGGTGGACAAGCCTCTTGGCCGCGCTCGCGTAATTTCTTGGTAGTTGCGGCGCGTCTTCCTTCCACAGCAGTCCCGTTTGCCATCGGTTTCCTATCCGGTGGGTTTCCTTTTCTAGTATTGCAAGGGCTCGTTCTTCTCGCGCATCTACTCTCTTCCGCTCTGAGATGCCGGCAGCATCCAAGTTGAAATAAGATTTCACCAAATCGTGTAATCGCGCGAGATCCTTCGCATGGTCGAGTTCCCCCTCTTGCTCTATCGTGCACGTGGTGTAGCCCTTTACTTTACGAGCGTTCGGCGCTCGCCCATGCACGGTCCACCCCAGGGCCGTATATGATGCAGCCGGCCCGCTCTTCTTGCCTTTTATTACTTGCTGAGGTACACCTAACTCCCAATTGTCTTGCCCAATCAGGATGGCCGGACGGGCCAAGCGGTATCCCGCAAAGGGCACACCCTGCAAGCTCGGCCACTGGGACAATTCTTCCCGTGTTATCGTTTGCACGGGCAAAGACAATCCTTCCGCGGTCCTTACGCCGCTCAGAGGGTAGACGGTTCCTAGTTGCTCGCCACGTATCCGTAGCGCGATCTTCTGGCTCTTCTCATGTAACGCGCGCATTGCGCCGATTCCTCTCAGAGCCAGTCTCTCGGTGGGCCCAACTGCGCCTACCGCCCGCGCGACTTCAGCGGAAACGAGAGTAACGGTCGATCCCTCGTCCAATAGTGCATACGTCGACACTTGTCCTTTAGGGCCTTCTAGCACTACCGGCAGGATCTTCAGCAGGACGCGCGCCATAGCGCCTTGTCAGTCAACGACGTTTTCCGCCACTTCACGCGAAGGGGTCGTGACCATCGTGGTGGCGGTATCCTTGCTCGTGGTCGCTAGCGTGGTATCAGCGCTTGCTGTACCGTGCAGCAAGGCGTGGTGCGCTTTGCCACAGCCCTGGATGGTGCATTTGCGCCTCCTCTGGCAATAGCGAGCAGTGTGCTTCCCTGCCAAACAGCTGAAGCAATACCCACTTTTCCTCGCCCAGGCCCATCTGTCTGCAGTCGGCAATTGGCGGAAGACTCGACACTGCACCGTTGGCGGGCCATGTTGGCGGCAGTACGCGCACAGCGACTCCTTCGTGGTCCGAGGTCCTCGCGGCTGCGCGCCGACCACCTGGCTACAGGCCTCCTCTGGTTCGACAACTTGCAGCACCGTCGACGCCGCAGGCTGCCTTGAGCCTCTGAAGTCGAGCTTCGGTCGGGACATGTTGGACGAGCCCGCTCGTGGCATCTCTGACGTGCCCGCCCGACAGGCCATTTCAGCTTCCTCCATGAGAAAACCGGATACCGATACCAAACGCGGTTCCCCTTCCGGCCGTCCTTTCATGTATCGGTTGAAGTGGGGAACCAGTGGCATCGGTAGTTTAGCCATAATGGCGTTAAACAACTCAGGACTGTGCAAATAGCCAACGTGATTCACGGCTTGCACGGCAGTTACTCCGTTCTTAATTTTTGTGGCGAGCGCGACAATGCCAACCTTGCCGGACCCCAACGTGGGTAAATCTTTAATCTCCCGGACGATTTTCCTTACGAGCACGTCTGGATTCCCAAACTGGAGGTCCAGGGTCTCTATTATCTGGCGGGTGTTTGATGCCGTGATAATCAGTGAGGCTACCGCCTCTCGCGCCTTTCCTTTTAGACATTTGTGTAGTCGCGCGACATTCTCGGCTTCAGAATATCGTCCGATCTCCGTCGTTAACTCGAAGGCTCGCTTGAATCGGAGCCAATCTAGCGGGTCTCCGTCAAACTCGGGCAGGTCTTTCCCTGCCGACAGCCGGCGTACCAAGTGCTCGGCAGAATCGTTTTCTCGACGATCCCCGCAAGAAGCTTGAATTGACATCGTAATCGCCTCGGCCAGCTCTTGCACAGCAGTCTTGCTGGTAGATGCCCGACCGCGTTCTTGTCCGCCATCCTGGTCTCGATCCGACTGGTTTCTATATGGGTCAACCGTGTTGTTTGACACATTTCGCTCGACTTGCCCGCCCGACTTGGGGATTTCTGGTCCTGCGTCCTTCTCATGTAACCATTCTCGCACATGGCTGGTGCTGCGCATTCGGCTCGCCGACACTACCGACCCGTCGCTAACTTCTTCTTCTTCGTCCGATAACTCGGCCAGTTCGCACTCTAACCGCTTGTCGACGAGCTCCAGCTCTATTCGCGTGCGTTCCTCCAAGGCGCGCTTTTGTATTTTCGCCTTGTGCTCCGCTGCTCGTAGCTCCAGTTTTCGCTTTCGCGACGCGGAACTCGCTTTGGAGCTGGTTGAGCGAACGGAGACCCCGGCTTTCGGCTGCCCGCCTGTCGCCGCTGGCGTTGTTGGTTTATTGCTGTCGAGAGGTGCGGTGCTCAGCTCCTCTCTCGCAAGGTCCTCTCGCCCTTCGCCGGTCGACTCCGTCTCCACTCTGGATGCCTCGCCTATATCTTCCAGCCCCGGCTGTTGCGCGGACTGCAGCCGCATTCCTCCTCGGCCTCTTCTTCCTTTCCGGGGGTAGCCGGTAATCTGCGTGGACTTCCGTTTCCCGGAATTTCGGCTCTGCGTTGACATGTTGTGCTGTGAGACGTCAGCTCGATGTGTATCGTTTTTATGTCTGCAACACACAATTCCATCACCCGACCCGTCCCAGATCGTGTTCGTAAGCCGCAGATCCGGCTCGAAGGACCAATTTCGATGTCGTCGACCGAGCGGGCGATTCCGCTCGGCCGCCGGCAACGAAGAGGGACGTGTCGGGTAAACAATCAACACAACACCAGGCTCAGTCAAATTCCACTTTATTCGCGAGATAGACATTTAGCTCGACATAGCGACAATACGGTATCAAACCGATCACCCGCGGAAGCGAGCCGGCGGAGACGGGTTGACCTCTCGGCTCCCCGCGTGACCCCAGGCGCCGCCCGCGACGGCCCCCCGGCGAATGGTCCGTCGCCACCCGCGCCAGACTTTCCCTCCGCCAACAGGGAGCCGCCGCGATCAGACCGGTCGTCCCGGAGCCGCCCGCCGCGGCGCCGCATCGCCCCCGGAGCATGGCGAGACCAAGCTCCGGAGGCGCATGCTGCCCACCGGGACCCCCGCCGCGGAAAAAAGGGGGCGCGAACACGGGGCCTCCCTCCAACGGGCGTCCAGTCGACCGGCCCCAACTCGCGCACCATATCACCCTCCGAACCACGGCCGTCCCCGCCAGCTCGCTCCGACCCGATCTCACACGCCGCGCACCTTCTCGTTTCGTTCACGGCCGACTCGACACTAACTCACCTGCTCTCGCTTGTTCGCGCTTGCTCCTTAATCCGCCCGGCTTCCATCGAGCGCGCTCCTCATAACAATGCGCGATCTGTAACGCGCTCGCAACAACAACACGCCTGTCCTCGGAAGTCCCGGTTCGTCTGCCCTAAGCTTCCGGATACATCGCGCGAAATGCCACCTCGGTCATCGGGAATATTGATTTATTGGTTGCTGGTTTAATAATACATTGCTTAATCCTACTTAATATTACTTAGTCTAGTTTAACCGGTTCTTATTATCTATTTGCGCCGCTCCGCGCCCTCGTTCGGCGACACCACTGATACAGTGTTTCCTCCAATTTCGGAAACTGCGCCGTTTCCATGGTCCGGAGTCTTCCGCGCCCTAGACCGCCGAAAACGAATCGCCCAAATTCGGGGCCTATTTGCTGTATGCTTCGTATGGTGCTGGAATGTACCCGATACTGATTTTCTAATACAGCAATCGGTACACCAGCCTTCAAACCCCGCAGCATGTCCAGACTGCTTCATTGATAGGTGTGACTTTTTGCTAACCATTGTCATTATGGCACTATCACTGGATCCACTCGAAAACACGCACGTGGATGACACGCGCGCGCGTGCCTGTCTCGCCTTCATAGTCATACAGTTAATTGCATGCATTGCTGTATATGCTTGAAAATTTGTACGGTCCATTTTTTCGATGAGGCAATGACACGCACATACCATTGGCACGCGCCAAGATTTGATTTTTTGTTTCTAATATTTATTTTTTGCTGGGACCAAAATATGTTTGCCTTCACTTTGCGAAGAACTTGGCAAACGTGTATTTCACAAATTTTTTAGCGGTACATCTTACAGTAAGCAGAGCCCCCCAACTGCTTTACTTGGCGCTCTTTTTTTCATTACAGTTCAGTGTAATGGTTTTTTGTGGGATTTCACGAGATTTTCTTTGTTTTATTACAACTAACTAATGATGATGATGACTCATAGGGTACCTCTTTTGGGGGATATTTTTAGGATGGATATTTAGTGGGCATTGGGATTATTTTAAAATTGGATAAATTGGAGGAAGTCAAAAAACACAGAATTGTTAAATTGGTTCTTACAAATAATATATTGTAGAATAATAATACAAAGAAAATCTTAAAGCTAATAACTATCGCTAAAATATACAGGGTGAGTCAGTGACCTTGCACCAAACTGAAACCACGTATTTTGGGGGTCAATAGAAGCCTAAAAGTCCCGGAACACAAAGTTGAAATCTCAACCCTTTCGGAATTACAGGGGGTTGAAGTTTCAAGTTTTAAAAAATCATATCTTCCTACGGGATAATGCTAGCGTCACGGGTCTTTTTCTAGAATATGTGGGAGGGCCGGAGCTATGTGAAAAAAAATAGAAATCATTTAAAAATTATTATTAAGTCGCATTATTATTGATTTTATTGCACTTTTTCGATGAAGCAGCAACATTTTCAGGTACGAAAAAAATCACAGTCATTCTGTGATGCACCAAAAAAAATATCGCGTTGTGAAAAGTTTAAAATTTTAAGAAATGTGGCCAGGATAAATTATTTAAAGTTTTCCGCTAGCGATTCTCAATCCCGGGTTTACGGCTGCATGTGTCACTGCGGCGGTAGAAGGCTCGAAGTCGGCTCGGGTGTCTGTTTGCCTAGGTCAGTTAGGCCCAGCTTATCTCGAGGGCCTGCTACCGAACACCGCAGTGCGAGAGAGAGGGTGAGTGAGAGTGAGAGAGAGAAAAAAGGGTCAGGTTGATGAACTCTACAATGCTGCCATAAACCTGGGATTGAGAATCTCTAGCGGAAAACTTTAAATAATTTATCCTGGCCACATTTCTTAAAATTTTAAACTTTTCACAACGCGATATTTTTTTTGGTGCATCACAGAATGACTGTGATTTTTTTCGTACCTGAAAATGTTGCTCCTTCATCGAAAAAGTGCAATAAAATCAATAATAATGCGACTTAATAATAATTTTTAAATGATTTCTATTTTTTTTCACATAGCTCCGGCCCTCCCACATATTCTAGAAAAAGACCCGTGACGCTAGCATTATCCCGTAGGAAGATATGATTTTTTAAAACTTGAAACTTCAACCCCCTGTAATTCCGAAAGGGTTGAGATTTCAACTTTGTGTTCCCGGGCTTTTATGCTTCTATTGACCCCTAAAATACGTGGTTTCAGTTTGGTGCAAGGTCACTGACTCACCCTGTATAAAAAACCCTTAACTATAAATCTAATAATAAAATGAAATAGATTAATCTAAATAATAATACAAAAAAAATCTTAAAGCTAATAACTATATTTAAAACTCTATGTATCTATATCTAACTACATGTAAATGATTTTATAAATCGCCCCCTCCCTCGGCGTCCTCTCGGGCCACCTCGTCCTCTTGCCGCGTACCAGCGGGCCCTGGTTCGCCCACCTGCCTTGAATCTTGGAGCTATGAACATAATAAAACAGAATAATGTTAATAAATAAATAGAAAACAATATATATTGTGACGTGGCACTTTTGGCAACGCAAAACCATGATAAATTATAAAGGAAAAGCGCGATACCACTCCCGAGGCCTTCCGACAATTAGTACCGCCACTAATTATCGCAACGTTTGAGTCGAGGTCCAAGGAGGGAAGGCGGAAGCACCGGTGGATAGAAGGAAGGGAGCACAGGGCGCGAGGACGGGAGAGGTATTCCAGGGGGCTCCTGCCTAGAATGCGTTTCCCGCCACTGACCGGGGGTCAGTGGGCCGCGGGGAGCGCTCACCCCGGCGTGCGTGAGCCGGAGGTGTGACACCGGTGCCCTGCGGAGCCTTGGCGTAGGGCCACCCCTATTGGTGACCCAGGCGGGGCACGGCGATCCCCGGGGAATCGAGGCGCGGACGCCTGAGGGCAGATCTCTCCCCACCCAGCCTGCCACAGCCAGAGTTTTCCGCGAGCGGCGACCACCAGCCGCCGAGCTACCGAAAAAAGGACCATCTCCTGCCATCTATGGAGGACCCACAGGACTCGGGATGACGTCACCACCAGCGTTGCGGAAAATCACGAAACGCATGCGCGTTCCGAACGTGCGGCGTAATTGCCGAGCACGCATTATTAGGGAATCGATCTCCGATCGCGGTACAGAGTAGACGCAATTTGAGCACTTGAAAACGAGAGTAGTAAGAATGTGATCATGGCGGAAACCAAAGAGCCATGCAGAGAGGACGAGTCGGCGGTAAGCGAATTTTGTTAGCACTTTTCGATTGTTTTCTGATGTTTTCTATAAATTATTGTCGCAGTAGCATCAGGATGTATTCGGTATATTTTAGGAGGTTTACCAGCTTCTCCGGTTATCCCGCTGTAGATTTTCCGACTCGATTCCTTTTGTCGATGATGAGTGGTATCGTAACTGCGTCGCGTGCGTACCGCGTGTTGTATCGAGAGTCGAACTGGAATATGGCGTCTGTAATTGCGCCGTAAGGCGATGTCGAAAAATAAATTCGTACCGACTCTCGGATTTATTGAAAAATTTTGAGTTTGATTTTTGTGTGTGAGTTTCCTAGTTTGTGCCGTATTTCCACCAATGCTCGATAGAACGAACTCATTTCCGCGTAGTCCGGCCCTGCGGTAAATTTCGATATTTCGTTCGGTAGTAAAAGAGATTCTCGAATTAATTTTTCGGAAGAAGTATGTAGAGTCAAGTTTGGTAGTTGTTTTGAGTGAGCTTCGGCTCGCGCCACTTCGGTGCCTGGCACCCAACGGACTTTGGATTTTGAGGAGGATCTCGGGGATTTTCCTTTGTCCGCGACGAATTTTCGAGCTAGCCGGAGGAAATTATTTGGAATAAGAAGATTCTCGTTTCAATATATATAAATTTGATAAATCCGGTAATTATGCATATGTACCGATTATTATGCATACTTACCGCTCAGTTCGGTAAATGTGGTAAACTCTGATAAATTCTTCAAAACTTATCTAATTTACCGGCGATTTTACATAATTTCCAACTCATAATGGTAAATGTGGTAAACTACAAGCTTTCACTTAAAACTAAATCGTAATTTTTCGAGCATTTTTGAGGAAAACTTTTTTTGCCATAATTCTCTTGACTAGTGTATTTTCTCTTTCGACTTTTTACCTTAGTTTTACTTTACCCGTACTCTGGTGTAATAAGCTCCGTCGTTCAGAGTTACTGTCGTTGCGCTTTTTGCTCTTTGGATCTCTTACTGATCTTGGTATTTCAGTTGGCGTAAATGACTTCTACTTCATCTTTCTTCTCTTTTCATTTTCCTCTTTGTTTTCATTTTCCAGTTGTTTTCATTTTCATTTTCCAATCTTTCAATCAACTGCACCAATTATTAACTTTTTCTTCATTTTAAAAATGTGTCACTCATTCAATGTATCACGTATCACGAAACCAATTACACATAACAAACATAGATTACACATCACAACTCAAATAAAATATGTATTACAATGTTCAATACGCACTGTTTTATCACCAAATACACATTCACAAATCTCCTCACCAATACACGTCAATTTCTTCTGCATGCTGCGACCACGTGGAGGATTACCGCGCGAAGTTCAGAAACGTCAATCACTGCATGTGTGTGTGTATGCATCTATTGACGGGTATGCATGAGTATGTACAATCGGGCGGCACAGCAGTACCTCTACTGGTGACGTCGGGAAAAGTACGCTGACACGCAGAGCCATGTTAAACTCATTCACAAATATTTCACCCGAAAAATTATTTTCCAAAATTAACATCTTGGCAACCATAGTATTAATCGGTATATTTTTATTGGCAATCGACTCAGAAAAAATTAATCTTTCGATCCGTGTACTTGGATTTGCCGATGAATGCTTTGCTGCAAAGATATTCGAGTGCTAAATTTGGGTATAGGAGAAAAACCATGGTCCATTTTAAGGACTAGGGTAAAAGATACTTGGTCGCTCGTCTGCACTCTCTGCGCTCGGCTTGTACTTGGCGCGAGACGCGGCTGCGTCTCTTGATCGCCGTACTTCTTAGCGAACGCGTAGATCGACAAGAACTGACTCGCCGTCCGACGTCCTTTCTTTTTTGCTATTTGGGGAACGGAGCTACAGAGAGGGAACATATCGCCCCTGCGTCACATCTTTTCGCCCCGACAGCGTCAGCCCCGGCACGCACATACACACACACACTCAGCAATATACGCATACAGACACGCTAGGTCCCTCCTCACTACCACATATATAGCAGATAGAAATGCTTCAAAATCTTACAATTGTATTATAGCGTAAAAATGTAGTGAAATTAATGTTTACGAAGTATGTCCGCCAATACGCGCACACAAATTTTGAGTCAGATCAAAAACTCCACATATTTTGACAGTTATGATACATTCTGTTACCGCGATTATGGGTAGAGATTTTTGAAATTTAGAAAAGCGTCGAATTGGGACCTAAACAGAATCTCCTGCACACTTGGGGCGCCACCGCATGTAGCACCCTGCACATAACCCATTACGGCGCTTAATATTACGGGATGTTGCCTAGGCTAGTATACCCAAAACAGTGCCCTCACACCAGGGATTCTTTGCATTTAAGCACTGATTTTAAGAGTGTCACCGACATGGTTTCCGGTACAACATTTCACTTGTGTGCAAGTTGCATGTTGCTTTTGTTGTATTAATTCAAATTCAAATTTTATGCATTGCATAAAACCCTGTTGGATTCGACCCCGAAATTAGTTGCACGTCCCGAGTCCGTTGCGAAAAGGTAGCGCCACCTACGCATCACTACTAACCGCTTCAGTATTTTGTTGAGATTCACAGGAATGTGGGCGCCTGGGGCGATCGGACTGATCACCCGATCAAGCCCGGCTGCCCACAACAGCGAGCGTTAGAGAGCAAAGCAAGCCAGAGAACATCGTAGCTGAGCCGCCCGCCGTACATCTGGGCCAGGAGAAGGGAGGAGTGAGACGGAAGGCCGCTGGCAGCCGAAGGATTCAGCAAGCCCCGATCGATACAGAGGCCTCCATCGAGGGCACGCGCCATGACTAATTATTATCGATTTTCTCCTCCTGGAGTGCCCACGTGCTTACCGTTTCCTGCTTGGATCGTCGTTTCCTCATTCGGTTCCCGGGACCAGTAGCGTGCATACGGATGTTATCTTGAGCTTGTGCGAATTGCGTATAGAGAATAACGGGCGTATGAACATCGGCAGCCATTAATAGGAACGGCGATCCAGTGAGATCGGTAAGTCCTTTTCCTTGCTTTCTTGGGCATTGAGCACCGTCGCAGGTGACGCTTCCTCCCTCTTAGTGCGCGTAGATTAGAGTAGCGGTCAAATCGGTCGCGGGTACGCGTAAGGGTAGTCGGTGCCATCCACGTGCGTGCGGTTATTTCAGGAGTGTCCGAGGGCGCGTGGTAGGGTTCCAGGCCCGTGGCCAGTGGGCAGCGCACGTGGCCCCTCCGAGGAAAGCCACCGAGGGCTCGCGGGGCGACTGGGGAAGGTCCCGGGAGCCGTTCCATTATAATATTCCATTGTCTCCGCTTGAACAAGGCCAATGGGCAAAGTGTGGCCGCCACTTTTCGGAGCGTGAAACTTTCCCAAGCGCGATAGTTTCTGGTTAATCAGGTTTTAGTTGGAAATTATTTATTGTTGCCGATCTGTTCTTTGTAAGATTAATCGTATTTATTGGGCGAGAGAGGTAGCCATCCGTAGCCGCAGCCGCACGCATTTAAGTAGTCATGTTCACAGTCTCCGGACTTCGCCCGGGCCTACTCCCTAGAAATTCGACCTGAGCTGCCGGGAGAGCCCAAGGACTCGAGAAGGAAGGACTCGGGAAGACCTTCTAATTTGGGAGAGTTTCATAAATTTAGTGTGCTCGTGCACTAGGCGCCCATATCCCGAATTATTCCTCTGGTTCTAACCGACGACGCCAATTTTGGACAGCACGTGGCCAGTAGTGGCCAGAGACCGGCTGGCCATGGAAACCGCGTTGCAGTGTGTTCGATTAATAATTCTTAAATAGGCGCCCCAAGTATGCCGGTGCCGGAGATTCTGTTTAGGTCCTAATTTGAGGTTTTTGCTACATTTGAAGTATCTGTACCCATAATCGCGATAACAGAATGTATCATAATTGTCAAAATATGTGGAGATTTTGATGTGACTCAAAATTTGCGTCACGAACTATGGTTTCTGATTTGGTTTTTAAAAAAGGTTTTTATCCGTTACCCGACTTGGGAACGGTACGTGATATGATTTAGCAAATGGGTAATATTCCAGGGCAATTAGAAAGTCCTCCACGGGTCAGTAGACACTGTTAGACACTTTTATTTTGGACTGTCAGAAAACAGTGGTTGTACAGAGTTGTAATCGGATCTGAAAGCCTCGTGCACAATTAGCACGCCCGATCTTATTGGTAAAAAGGTGTTGATCTAAGCATTTTATGTTTGGTGCTGTTTAGGCATCCGTGATAGTACGCGCATTGGCGCACATACTTGGTAAACATTAATTCCACTACGTTTTTACGCTATAATACTATTGTAAGATTTCGAAGCATTTCTTCGTGTGTTTAATATTCAATCAATCATGTACAGAATTTCCGCGGATTCCAACGGGTAGAAGAACTTGCACGAAGGAATACTCGTAGCAGGAATAAGCAATCCGTCAAATTAATCGTGGGTTGTTAAATTCTAATTAGATTGTCAGCAATTTATTCGGTTAGTTCGCGAGGACAGAGGCTCGAACCTTTGTAGCCGCGACAGCCGAAAAACCAAAAGCAAACTCGCGAAAAAACAGCCAAACACGAGGCACAAACCTGCGCGCGATCGGTGACTTCCCGAACGTTCGCGAGGGGTCAACGTTTGGCATCGGGCGATGAACGCAGTAACCCCGGATAGGAGATTCGGGAACAAATAGATAAAGGATTCGCGAGGAAAGTCACTGCCCGAGAAGAAGAGGAGTGGGGATATTTCCCCAAAATTCACTTGATTTCAGACTCTTGAAGAAGCAAGAAGTTCACTGGGAAATCAAAGAAGACAACAACGATGAACTGTACAGAAGACCGATCGCTCCAACGTCGTCATGCGGAGAAGTGCACATAGTCACATCCGCAACGCGGAAGATAAACACGCAGCCTTCCACGTAGGCATAAGCCTCAGTTTTGGCAGGAGCTCGACCCGTGCGCGTGCTGAAGCCTTCACGAACAAGAAACGCCGCGCCGAAAATCGCGGGCCACCGAACGCAGTAATGCGAGCAGGAGAAATCCACGGTGTTTCCAAAGATGGTAAAGCTTCCATGCAAAAGCTACACTTTTGCAGTCCAGACGAGAAGCGACGGAAATCATTATGGGACAGATCGGGTCGAACCACAGCCTCGGGAGGAGATACGGAAATTGCGTGCACAGGCACTCCGCCAAAAGATACAGTCCACGAGTGCAGTAACCAGGGAAGAGTTTCAATAGAATTAACGAACAGCTGATTTCGTGGTCGGAGCAACGACCTGAGGCAGCTGAGAGATCGAAACTCCTCGCCACGAATTGTTGACAATAGCGGATTAACGCGTATTGACATCGCGGCTAACTGGCTTAAATTAGGAAACCGATTGGAATTACGGCCGAATCGAAGAAACTGCTGCAGCTAATACCAAAGGCACGGAACAGCTCCAACCGGAAGTGATTACCTTCGGAGCTGCATCAATTCGGTGCATAAGGAATCATTAATTCAACGACAGAAGAAGATAGAAGAGAAAGTGAAGATTAACGAGTGCGGATACGCGGCAAACAAGTGCGAGCGAGAGTGTTTACGTCGCAACGTCGAGCGAACTCGATGCGCGGCGAACTCTATATATAAAGAACGCTCCGCTTTTTGTTACAGGTATCGAGACAGAAGATAATCCTTGGCTAGCCGTATTTCTTCTGTATCAGCCGGCAGCTCTATTTAGCTTTCTTTCGCTGTAATACGCGGTGTCGGATTTGTACGATTTGATAATTTGTACAAGTTAATAATTATTCGTTTTGGGGAATTCCCAATTCAATCAGCCTTAACTACCGGCTGTTTCCCGCAGCGGCTCGAGTCCTGCGGCGATTAACGTTTATAAAGCACCGTGCTATACTAGTCAAGAGACGCGGCAGCGTCTCGCGCTAAGTATATATAGCCGAGCGCAGCTCCAGGCGTCGACGCTACTAAGTAACTTACGAGAATGAGCTAGCTAGCGGGCCCTATCCGGATGGTAAATGCCGATATTCTGGAAACTCGCATTATCTAGGGACAGAATGACTGCTCTATTCAACTCTTTGATTTCTTCTGCGTCGATTGATAATAAACATCAAGACAATTCGTACAGCTGTTGCTAAGATATAGATTTTATGCTGGAATTTTTCTGCCCAAAAAGATCCATTTTTTCGCCCCAGTCTTCGCGTCTCGCTGCGCGCGCGCCGCGCCACCTCGCGGCCTGGCGGATGCAACCTACGAATACGGAACTAGGACAGGGTTCTCAATGGGCCCTACAGAGGTCTGGGGGCATTATATGCTTCCCAATATTAGCAAATCACATACTCGTAACGGGCCCAAAATCAAGAGATGCGGTAGCGTCGACGCTGTTAGTATACCTTCCAGGATCTGGTTTTAGTGGTGACTGCTTTATTACTTCTCGTGCGCGGTTAATGTGTAATGTAGAATAATAAATGTACAAAAAGGATTGAAATCCCAAAAAGTTACATTACATCATACATGTGACGTGCAGAACGCGCCAAGTACATATAGCACAGAGAAATGGTTCAAAATCTTTAATAGTATTATAGCATAAAAAAGTAGTGAAATTAATGTTTACCAAGTATGTGCGCCAATCGGCAGGACCGGCATTCTTGGAGCGCCACCGCATATAACACGCTGTATCTAACTCTTTACGTCAGGACTAATTATTCTTACAAATAGCGCTCCAAGTATGCCGGTGCTGCCGATTGGCCCACATACTTGGTCAACATTTATCTCACTACTCTTTTATGCTATAATACTATTTAAGATTTTGAAGCATTTCTCTGTGCTATATGTACTTGGCGCGTTTTTGCACGTTACATGTATGATGTAATGTCATTTTTTGGGATATATATATACTCAGCGCGTTTTTATACGTTACATGGATAACGTGATGTCATTTGTTGGGATTTTTAATAGCGCTTCTTAACTCGGCCCTACCCGACTAGCCCATGTCCGAGAGGCTGATGATAATCCCAAAGGTGGCCCGGGCGAAGCCCGGAGGGGAAAAGGAACGGAGGCACAATTCCCGGTCACGGCGGGACGGGTCCACGCTGGAAAGGAATAAGACGAGATTGTAACGCGACCCAATTTTCTATGTTTCGATTCGGCCACTTCGTGCGAAGGAAACAATTACACAATTTTTATTAGTTTGGAATGCTTCTTGCCGGTGAACAAAGAACAACGGTCGCGATTTCTAACGCGCCCGAGCTCGATTCTCAAATTTAACGGTCGCGTCTATGGCCGAATTACACGAGGATCGACCAATATTCGGTGGTACAGTAATCATAGGCGGCCGGAAGGCCGCAAAATAAATACAACAATTCATAAATAAAATAATGCAATAAAGAGGCTATAAAACCATTCAATAATTGATGTCCAAAAACAATGTGGTAAATCGCGTGATCGAGAGCCAACAAGTAATTTACGATTTTCTTCCCTAAGACTAACCTTGACGTTGGTTCGTTCACCTTTCCATTCCGCTAGAGGGGTGGCCGGCGTTGACCGAAAGTTGTGGGCCAGACGGTCAGCTCCCACGTGGGACGGCGCACCGCGCCTCCCAGGCTTATGCCGGCCGCGACTCTCTCTATTCACTATTCTCTATTTGGCGTCGACTGCCCGCTGACCGCACTCCCCCGCCCTGGTCTTGGCAACTTGCGGCCAGAACCCCGTGTACGAACCTGCGACTCACAAGGGAACCTCCCGAGGTGTCCGCCTCCGACTTCAATTAAACTTTGTAGTCCCCTTGTCAGTTCGACTCACTGCGACCACCAGAGAGAGAATTCTTTGCCTAATTCTTTGCCGATCTCATGCAATCATTTTCCAATATAATAAGGGAGCAACGCTTACCGATTCCTGCACATTGTTGGTCCTCGCTCGCTCCTCTTTCCACAGCGGTCACAGATCTTAACGCTCGCATAATTCGCACGCAATTCGTAACTGAAATTAGCTGAAACTTTTGAACACGTCCATACGCTTTAGCTGCCGAGACACAAGTGGCCCTTTGTTCGGGAACACGCTCGTGTAGGAATTCACAGCGACATTAACGCTGCTGTCGGTGGTCTAATTAATTTCTGGTGACGCAACCGGTCCGCTAGAGGGTGGGCCCTGTTCTAATTTAGCCGTGTTCCTGCGGCTCGCTGACGGCGTCACGCTCCTGTTGTCTCTCCAGGCGGTTGTCATTCTTCGGGTTGTTCTGTTACGCCCTCTGTCCTCTGGTGGTCTCCATTCCTTCGTTCCCTGGTTGTGGACTGGCCAAGTTCGTCCAGGTGATCAGGCCGGACGGCCCACCAAGTACACCCAACATTCCTCGGAATTGATATTTCGTAGTTTTATTCGCAGTTCGTATTTTCCCCCCTTCTTAAGAACGGCCGAGACGTGTTTGGTTGCTTATTTTCGATTATTACGCTACTTTGTAACGAGCGGTCAGAACGCTCCGTTACAGGTCCTATCCATTGCGATTCTAATTTCTTGCTACGGCCTCGTCGAACTGTTAGGTTGTGTAGTGATACCTTATCGCCCGTTGCGATATCGGATTGCCTTCGTGTGGGTATCATATTCCGTCTTCACGCGGAGTTTCGCTTCGTGGTATACTAATTCGAACGGAACAAGCCCGGTAACTGTGTGCGGGGTTGTATTATAGACAAACATCACGTAGGGTATCCATTTGTCCCAATCCGTTTGTTGCGGATTCGTGTAATGTTGCAGATATTCTGCAAGGGTTAGATGTGACTTTTCGAGTGCATCGTTTGTTTGAGGCTGGTATGCGGTAGTTTGGATTTTATCGATTTTTAGCAATTTACACACGTTTTTGAATATACTGTAATTTTAGTAGCGAATGCTTCAGCCACTGTATGAGCTTCTTGATTAGGTAGAGGTATCGCCTTACTGAACCGAGTCAGTAGGTATTGGAAGGTCAGTATGTATCTGTTGCCGTGTTCGGTCTCCGTTGAAGGTCCAATTATGTCTAACGGGAATTTCTTGAACGCGGTGCTTGGTGTGTCTGTTATCACCAACGGTGCTTTTCCTGGACGATGTAATTCATTCTTCCGGCACAGCTCGCATTTGGCTACGTAATCTTTTACGTATTGCGTGATTCCAGTCCAATTATGTCGTTGGCTAATTCGCCCTATTGTTCTTTTTATTCCTTGGTGTCCTCCCGTGAGGTTATCCTGGTATTCGCGTAGAATCGCTGCCATTTCGTTGGCGCTATATTCCTTGAGTTCCGGTGTCTGTTGCGTTACGGTGTATACGATTCTTCTGAGTGCATCGGCGTTCGTATTCATTTTTCCTACCTTGTGTACTATTTCGTAGTCGTATTCCTCTAATTTTAATCGCAGACCCATTAATTGTGAACCTGGGTCTTTGACGCTGAATAACCATAATATGGGCTTGTGATCGGTGACTATTTTAAATTTATTTCCGCATAAGGACGGTCTAAAATATTTCGCGGCCCACACTATCGCTAGCAATTTTTTCCCGTTGTCCTATAATTTTGCTCCGCTTTATTAACACGCGATTAGCATAAGCAATGCGTTGATTTTTACCGATCTCGCCTTGGGATAAGATGGCTCCGATTGCAAGCCCGGACGCGTCTGTCATCAGCACAAATTCTTTTGCGGGGTCCGGATATATGAGCAGTGGTGCGGTGGTTAATTTACATTTTAGCATTTGGAACGCGTTTTCTTGCTCGCCCGTCCAATCGAATTTATTTTCCTTTTCAGTTAGTGCGGTTAACGGCTTGACGATTTTGGAGAAGATTTCGATAAAACGACGGTAATAGCCGGCCAGTCCTAAGAAAACTTGAACGTTTTTTACGGAACGCGGCATCGGAAATTCTTTTGCAGCGCTGATTTTATCATGATCCGGCAACATTCCATTTACGGTAATTACGTATCCGAAGTAGTTGACTTCCTTCTGTAGAAATTCGAATTTATTAGGTTGCAATTTTAAGTTATTTGTGCGTAGCGCGGAGAAAACTTCGCATAGACGACAGTTATGTTTATTTACACTACCTCCATGTATGGCAACATCGTCTATTTAAACAAAACATTTTATTCCTTGTAACCCGGCTAGAATTGTATTTATTAATCATTGAAATGCCGGAGGAGCGTTTTTAGTTGCTAATTTGGTTGTTAATTCTTTGATCCGAATCCCAACTCGGGATTGAGAATCTCTAGCGGAAAACTTTCAATAATTTATCCTGCCACATTTATTAAAATTTTAAACTTTTTATAACGCAATATTTTTTGGGGTGCATCACAGAATGACTGTGATTTTTTTCGTACCTGAAAATGTTGCTGCTTCATCGAGAAACTGCAAGAAAATCAATAATAATGCAACCTAATAATAATTTTTAAATGATTTCAATTTTTTTTTTACATAGCTCCGGCCCTCCCACATATTCTAGAAAAAGACCCGTGACGCTAGCATTATCCCGTCGGAAGATATGATTTTTTAAACCTTGAAATTTCAACCCCCTGTAATTCCGAAAGGGTTGAGATTTCAACTTTGTGTTCCCGGACTTTTAGGCTTCTATTGACCCCTAAAATACGTGGTTTCAGTTTGGTGCAAGGTCACTGACTCACTTTGTATATTAGCATGACTGATTTGTGACTACAGAACGTAATAAGTCTCATTCTGCTTTACAGTCACAGGTCAGGTCAGTGCCAGATGAGGGAAAGGGGGCGCAACTCTAAAACGTAATAAGTCTCCTTATGCTTTACAGTCACAGGTCAGGTCAGTGCCAGATGAGGCGAAGGGGGCGCAAACGTATAGTTTACAAATAATGGCCAAATGGAAATAGTCAATACCACGGATATACCTGAAAATATCTTCAGTACGAATTATGCATGATTAGAATTAAGCTGTGTACGCAGTACTCTGTTGCCGACCTCCATTTTTCGTGTGGTAAAGGTCCAGTGTGAACAATACATACTGTGCGCAGTTGCCACATTTGATGCGTGCAACTTCCACTCAACACTATTTCGACTGTGGGCAGTTTCCACTGTGCGCAATTTCCACGTGCGTAAGTTCCAAAAACGGCCCGTGTCCAAAGTGGAATGTGCGTAAAGGATACTATCCCTTCTCTGCTTCTTACCCAGGTTTTCTTTGGTCTGTCTTTTTCCTCGTTCCTCGTCTCAGATTCTCCTAAATAAGGCTTGTGTCCGTTCTGTCTGATCCGTTAAACCTCGTGTTTAACCGACACGTGATCAGACTCTACCCCACCTTGGCAACCTACCTGTTTTTTGGGAATATGAAAATAAAAAAATGGATAGATTAAACATGACCATAATAATAGAAAACAGACACATAATAACAAATGGAAGTTGTAATGTAATTTTCAAAAGAATGAAATTCGAAATTCGCGTAAAGTGTGACTTTGAGTCAGCTATGTTTTTGAACATGCAGACTTATTTGTTGTCCGTTTGTGGCATCAATTTCAGTCTTCTCACAGCTCTTTGAAAGTACGTTTCGTTGGTATCAAAGTGTCTTTTAAAACATTTTTCTACGCCCTACAATATGGGTAGCTGAAACAAGCATTTGCGGCATGTCACGCTTTATTGCTTTAAGAAATGTAGTAATGCAAATGACACTGCACTCGAGATTTGCACCGTTTATGGAAGTGATAGTACGACTATTAGAACCATCCGCAATTGGTTTACGAAAAATTTAGAGCTGGCAATTTGAATGCCGTGTCATTTGCACTAGTACATTTCTTAAAGCAATAAAGCATAACATACCGCAAATGCTTGTTTCAGCTATTCATATGGAAGGGCGTAGAAAAATGTTTTAAGGAGGAAATGCGTCCGACCACCATTTTGAATTCGGGTAGTCGGTCAAACAGTTGATTTTTTGCGTGCAGGGCAGATAATGCCGACAGCATGTAGCACACTGTATACAGGGTGAGTCAGTGACCTTGCACCAAACTGAAACCACGTATTTTAGGTGTCAATAGTGTTAGATAGTTTAAACGTTTGAAACGTCGCGGTCCGTATATGAGAAGCGTCGGAAAACTTGCGACGCTAATAATGCGACTTATAAATAATTTTTAAATGGTTTCTATTTTTTTCACATAGCTCCGGCTCTCTCACATATTCTAGAAAAAGACCCGTGACGCTAGCATTATCCCGTCGGAAGATATGATTTTTTAAAACTTGAAATTTCAACCCCCTGTAATTCCGAAAGGGTTGAGATTTCAACTTTGTGTTCCCGGACTTTTAGGCTTCTATTGACCCCTAAAATACGTGGTTTCAGTTTGGTGCAAGGTCACTGACTCACCCTGTATATAGCACATTGTGGGCCTCTGCGGCAGATCTACGACGTGCGCGGGTACAGGGGGAGGGGGGACCCGTCTTGTGCGGCGAAAACCCGACAACTGATGCCGGCGACCAAATTATGTATACACGGATTTCTTGTTTCTAAATTTCCCACGGCGTGTTTGCAGAAATTATATCATGTTTGGTATTATTTTAATCGGCAAAAGCTCAGCAGTATGACAGTATAATTTTCATGAACAAAAAATTACAAATAGAAAACTTTGCAACTTGGATTAGTATTAGTCACACCGATATTGACCCTCGATGAGCGCCGGCTACCTGATCCCATATCCCTCCTCGAGCTTATGTAGAAGAAGACAGTGGTGGAATGAAAGAGAAGGAATACTTACAATGTATGGGATCAGGTAGCCGGCACTCATCGAGGGTCAATATCGGTGTGACTAATAGTAATCCAAGTTGCAAAGTTTTTTATTTGTAATTTTTTGTTCATGAAAATTATACTGTCATACTGCTGAGCTTTTGCCGATTAAAATGATACCAAACATGATATAATTTTTGTAAACACGCCGTGGGAAATTTAGAAGCAAGAAGTACGTGTATAAATAATTTGGTCGCAGGCATCGGTTGTCGGGTCTTCGCCGCACAAGGCGGGTCCCCTCTCTCCCCTCTACCCTCGTTACGTCACAGATCTGGCGCAGAGGCCCACAATGTACTATACATTTTTCGTCGGTAACCGTTTTCAAGAAGCCCCCATCTAAGAAATATTCGCGGAACTAAAAACGGCGGATGGCAAGTCTTCGAAAGAAGCACGTGGTCGAAAATAACCACAAAAATGTCATTTCGGAAATTCCATATTTCATTGTTATTTGAGAACGGATTAAGGTGGGACTGGGCTCATTCGAAAGAGGAGACTCTAACGCACGGAGATACAGAGCGTTTTTCTAGAAATTCGGTCCCTAGGAAAAATATCGAACTAGTTCTAACCCTTCAACTTGGCCGACTTTCGAGCCTCAGATTTTTGAACCTAGACCGAATTTCTAGAAAAACGCTCTGTATCTCCGTGCGTTAGAGTCTCCTTTTTCCAATGAGCTTAGTCCCACCTCAATCTGGTCTCAAATAAAAATTTGACACTCTATTTTCGAAACCCTATTTCGGCCTGTTTTTGTGTGCGATTGTCGCTCGCTGTTTTACCCGGATTTCCCCCTTAAAAAAGAAACTTTGTCACCAACGAAACGTACATTTGAAGAGCTCTGAGACGACTGAAATCGATGCGGCAAACGGACCACAGATGAGTCTAGATGTTTAAAAATATACCCCGCTCGAGGGCATCCAACTAATAATATTTCCTGTCACGAAATGACACGTTAACCCGTAAAGAAGTAAGGGCATACCTTTATTAGTTTCCACCTCCATTGGCAACCCTTCCTGGTTCCGCTGTCGTGCTGCCGGTTGCGGCGGACTATTCGGCATGGCTACTTGCAGGTGCTGCTGTTGTTGTAGGGGTTGCTGTTGCTGTGGCTGCTGCTGCTGTTGCTGTGGCTGCTACTGTATTTGCGCCACTTCAGCCTGGTGCGCATCGCGCTGAGCCGACAACTGTTGCTGCAACTCCAGCAGTTGTTTTTTTCTATTTATTCTCGTACATTCTGGGGGTTTTAAAGAACGTGAATACGAACTTTATGGAGGCCCAGAGACTTTGTAGAGACATTTTCCATGCGCTCTTAATATGCTGATTTCCAAAACCGTTAACGATATCCATTTCTATTTCTATTTCCTTTCAATCTACCTATTTCCAAAGTACTTTCGTCTTAGAATTCAGAAGGCAATAATAATAATTGAGGAAGAAACCTAAAGCAGGCCCGTAGAACGTATTAATAAGTTCGTCGAAAATAGCACAATTGGGTTGTAAAACAGCGGAAAGTCTGAGCCGCACGACAATTAGGGTCTCAAACTGCGCTACCTGGCTGGTTGTCATCACCTTAATTACCCCCTATTTTGCACAAAATACTGTCATTTGATAATTTAGTCGATCGTCTGGTTACGATGAATCATATATTGTCATAACGATACCATGGAACTATTTCAATTGTTCGTAATGAATATGATAGGACACAAAATATATTTGTTGAAAACGCATATAAGAAAATGCAGGATCCAAAATGATAATAGAAAAAAATGTAAATTCGATATTTGGGACTATGTGCAATAAACCCCCTTATCGTTAGTTTCTCAGTGACGATTGTCTGGTGGTACTAAAGCTGCGTCGAACACCCCATAGGCAAAAATCCTTGCGATCGCCAGTTTTGAACTTTTTCTAAAATTTTAGTGCGTCGTACGTTTCAATCGGAAAATGAGATTTGTGTAAGAAAAAAATGTCTCGCCCTGCTCCAGTTATTTAAATATAACGGCTATTTTCTCTAAATAAAACAGCTATATCTCTTTAAATTGGCTGTTCTCATGATTTTTTTTCACTGCCTTGTAATTACTAAGGTTTATGAAAATCTGTAAAACATAAATAAAGCGACAATTTTTTCTTCCACATTTGTAACGTACGTACGTATCGAAGCGTATAACATCTGCGAATTGCAGCAAAACCGGTGAGGCGGCACCCATTCGATTTTAATTATTGGAAATGGGTTAGGGAAGAGTTCAGTGAATACACACTCTAGAAGTACTCTTAGTACTGATTCACTTTATTTGCGACTACCGAATAAAAACTGCTCGAGGAAGGATCGTCTATCTATTTCAGAAGGCTATGACCGACTGACTAGACGAGAGACCAGCCACAGAATTTAGGCGTGGATATATTCCTAGTACAAAGCGCGATAAGAGAGACCACACTTCTAGGACCCGCGGCCCCCCTTGTTTATAGTAAAGTAAACATTCTCTTCCCCGAAGCCTTCGCATCGGTGGCGATTGGTTTTTGATTCCAGGAACCAACTCGTAATGTCCCTTAGAGTTGGGAACGCATATTCCAACATTAATTGACCACCCGTGAAAATAGCAGTGGTACGGTAAAGTGTCGTAAAAATTGACAAAAGTAAATGGAGGAAATAGCACTTTCGTCCGGACAATGAAGGGCCAGTTCTTCCGTTCACAGTTCGTGAAAATATACAGCATAATGAGGAAAGTTTGGCATTCGTCATAATTGGAATGGCTTCTATATTTGTCTATTGCCTCGGTTGGCCAGTTGCTCATTCGTTCCCTTGTCCATTGGGTTTCTCTTTCCTAGTTATTTCTGTTTGTTTCTAAGCTACACGTTCTTTGTCTGCCAGTCGTAACATGTGCTTCAATTGTATCCGCGTTTAAAGTGTACGTTAGGGACTGATTTTTCCAGAAACAACAAATATACATCCTTGCTACCCGCTGGCCATCTTTTTTGTGAAATTAATTCGTCGTTGACATTGATCCATTTTGACTGATTCGTTTTGCCGACTCTCAGCATCGTCGTGTATTGGCCCTGAGATGTATCATTTCTTTCATCAAACACAGCACTTGTAACTGTGTACACATTCGACGCAATGCATAACTTTGTGGTTGGCACACCCACAAATTTCCATTTCGTAATCTTCGGATTTTCTTGATTATTATTATTATAACATAACATTAATCGAAAGACAATAACGTCTTTAGCAGAACTTATATCTTGTTTCAGCAGTAATTCGCCACTTTCACGGTAATTTTCGCATGTTCCCGCTGTCGAGCTCCAAGGAGAAAAATTGTAATGTATTAACTCTTTTGAATGAGTAGTTTTTGTCAACGACGTTGAAACCTTCAGTACCATGATGGCACTCTCTTCTGTGGTAGCCTTTGTGTAATTACGTTTCTTGCAACGAACTGTCACAGATATAGTGTGCCCTATCACATTATGTAAATTATGACATTTCGCATAAAGAGCTGTTAGAAAGCCAGCAGCATCTTGTTCGGAATTATCAGTAGTACTGGCGACGTGACCGCCAACAAAGTTTCTACTATCTGTCGAACATAATACACGTTTCTTATGATTGTGGTACCTCGTAAACCAAGCATTTCATCGTGCTGTTATCGGCACGTTGCAGTTCTTTGCGAATTATGTCGCTATGGAAGAGACATTGCAAGATCGCATTTGCGTAAGCCGACGCTTTATCCGCATTTGTGAAAGCCTTAATCGCGGTTGGGAGAATTTCGGGTTTCGATTTTGACCCGACCGCTACATCCTGATCACCGGTATAAGGTGCCCATTGAATATCCCGAATTTTATTGTGGCAATTATTGCCTGTAACAATGTGCGGAAGGTCGTGACGATAGAGCTGTCGTAGTCTGTTATACTCTACAATTGCTGATTCGTCTGCTTTAATAGACGCTGGATCAAAGTTAGTTAAGTGCAAACCGTCCATCGACGTTACACGCGATAAGGCTACATACGCTTGGCCTTTATTAAAAATTTAATTATCTATATCGACAATGGCAGAATTTAAACGCAAGCCGTGGCTTTTGTGGATTGTAATTCCATAACTAAGCGATATCGGAAACTGTTTTCCAATGACGTATGCTTTGTCCATCACTTCAAATTTGACATTAACTCGTTCAATAGTTTGCTGCCTTCCATTCGGCAGAGTAACGGTCAGTTCCTTCACTTCTGGAGTGCCAATATTCCGTGTAATTGCCGTAATCGTACCGACAGTTCCATTCTCGAGTCCCAATGTGTTTTATAGTTGCCAGACTCCGGCGTTCGCGCGCGGAGTGCAACTTGGTTCGAGGGATCGTTTATGGAAGCGGAAATGAGGGAGAATAAAGATTTATTATAACACACGGCAAATTTTCAATTTAACACAATTTTTATTCATAGAATACAAGTATTATTATGCGTGTATTCCTGATGTCGTCTTCGGCGAGGCAGGCGAGGCAGCTAGCATCGGCGAAGCGTTAGTCCTAGAACATAAACACAATCGTTCAATATCAATAATTGTGAGTGTTCGAGCGGAACGATAGCAAGCGCGAAACACTCGCAACCGCTGTCTTCCAGATCTATTGGAAATAGTGGACTGTATGTAATTTCTAATTTCTTGATGTTAATTTAAACGACTCAACATCAGAAATTAATTTGTTAATTTTGTTTAACTCCCGAGTCGAGATACTTAGTTCGCCGAGAGTTGTAAGCTCTCGGTGAAATTTTGATCTAAGCAAGAGAAAAGTGTTTTTCTCTTGGTGATCAAATGATCTCGGCTACGACAAAGACATAAATCTTTGTCGTGACCCGGTGGAGCCTGCGTTCGTGACGCGCGAGACGGTGTTCCGTCACGCTCGTGGCCGCGAAACAATCGATGAGCCGATTATCGCGAGACCGCAATAATCGGGAGTTCAACTGTTTCTTTTGGCTGGAAATCCGACTGATTTCCAGCAGCAACCACGAAGGGATTCCGTAGAGGCTATACACATGCAAAGTCTCGCGTAGCGAGTATTTACGAGCTGGCGGAATACAACAGCGAGGAATAGCTCTCGTGTGTTTCCTTCTGCTCAGCTCGGTGTCTGGCATGCAAGTGACGACTCGTCTTCGATGCTTTCCAAAGGAAAACAAAGACGAGTCGTACTAGGTGGCGTTTGATAAGAATTCTACTGACACTTACCTATCGCTCACCTGTTGGTTCTCTCGCGTACAATAAAGGAAATTAACCGGTGAAAACGTTCGAACACGCAACTCAGTCGGGCGGGTCGACTTTTCACATTTCACTTTATTTCACGGAAATGACCGAACACGCAACTTAGTCGGGCGAGTCGGTTTTAAACATTTCTTTTCATTTACTAGCGCGTATCAACGGATATTAAACACAATGTAATATCGATATTTCTCCGAATCATAATTCTAGCACCTATCTTGACAATTATAACTTTCGAAAGTCCTGCAGTTTTTGAATTGTCTTCATCACTAGAACAAATGCTTTTTTCAACCTTTTTTCGCAGATATTCTGGACAGTTGATAGTGTCTTCCGCTATCAGTGAAATACTTTCGGAAGGAATGCGTTCCAATATGGCAGTGTTAAGAATATTACACAAATTACACGTTGCCAGCAAGCACACTGTATCATAAGGTAATTTGGATATGTTGACACCTAATTCATTTAATTTTTCCTGTACAGTAGTGGAGCTGAACTTCAGTACTGCGGAACTCAATTTCTCCTTATCGTCGTTTGTTAAAATTCCGCGGCGGATTCTGGAAAGCAGTTCTCGATAATGACTATTAGCAGCACCTTGCTGTCGCATGTTTATTGTGAGTTCGTCGTATGTAAACAAGTCGCACCAAACATTCGTAATTGATAAAGAGCTTAAATATATTTTCCCTTTGTGCTTTTCAATTTTCTGAAACGCGGGGGGCTCGTGTATTGGCGGTAACTGCAACAAATCGCCAAATAATAATATGTGTTTCTTACCAAACCATCCGTCATCAACATCAAACGTATTAAATATTTCAGTTAATCGCAAATGTATGTACATGAAAGTGACATTTGATACCTTTGATATTTCATCAGTAATAAACAAGAGGGTATTTTTTAGCTCGTCTCGCAATGTTTGCGAAACTATACCGGACAGTGCTGTGTATTTTGGTGTGTGGCCATGCTCAACCGGCAACTGAAAAAGCCTATGCATTGTAAGACCATCAATATTAAAGGCAGCGATACCCGTGGGTGCAACTACCGCGACGTCTTTCTGTAAAACTTCTCTAACCCAACATCTAATAGTTTTAATGACATAAGTCTTTCCTGTGCCACCTTCGCCGCTTACATAGTGTCTTAAACACTTAGATGCCGAATTAATGGCACTTGTAACTGTATCAGATATCCGTTTTTGATCAGAATTTAATTTAGTCAGTAACTCGTCGATTTTAACATCTGGGGATTTATCTATGGCATCTCTAAACTCTTGCATGACATTTCCTGCTTCCAACGCCAAACCTTCATTCTCATCGTTTCTTGTCGTCGATTCCGATCGATTCGCCGTGTTTAAATACTTTTCAACAGCTTCCGTAGCATCTTTCAAGCGTTTGTGACTTCTAACAAGACTCTCATGGTATTGTCTCGCCTCGGGTGATTCTGACTGAAAGCTCAGAAATGTTTCCGCATAACACTTTCCCTCTGCCTTTAATTTCCACAAATCCCTCCATAGTTTGAATAATAGTAATAAGGAGTAGTAGTATTTCTCTGGATAAATATCAATATTGTATTTAAAAAGGTTTATTAAATACCCACGCTGCCTTTTTTTAATGTACAGGTTCTTATTCTGACCGAAAGTGTAAAAATCACCATTAGGTTTGTTTAATATTCCATCAATCAGATATAGAATTTCTGCGGATTAAAATGGGTTGAAGAACGTGCACGAAGGAATACTCGTACCCGCAATAAAGACTCCGTCAAATTAATCGCGCGTTGTTAAATTCGAATTCGATTGTCGGTCATTTATTCGGTTAGCTCGCGAGGACAGAGGTTCGAACCTTTGTAGCCGCGATAGAAGAAAAACCAAAGGCAAACACGCGGAAAAAACAGCCAAACACGAGGCACAAACTCGCGCGATCGGTGACTTTCCGAACGTTCGCGAGGGGTCAACGTTCGGCCTCGAGCGATGAACGCGGTGACCCCGGATAGAACATTCGGGAACCAGAAGATAAAGGATTCGCTAGAAAAGCCATTGCCCGAGAAGAAGAGGAGGGGGGATATTTCCCCCAAAATTCCGCGGTTTCGGAGGTGCAAGAGCTCCGAAAACCGACCACTTGATTTCGGACTCTTGAAGCAGCAAGACGTTCACCAGGAAATCAGAGAAGGCTGGAAGAATACATCGAGGACCTGTAAGGAGAAGACCGATCGCTCTAACGTCGTCGGGCGAGGATTAGCTTATTTGTGATAGTTCGCGGAAAGCCAAATCTGCAAACACGAATAACACCGCGACGTCCACGCTTTTTGCTTCGCAGGCAATAACTATTATGAGTATGATGCTGATGTGTCATAACTTTCCGATGTAACGCCGGTGATATGGTTTTATCGGGTAGTCTACATGTAACATATTTTAGAAGAAAGTTATAATTTCTTCATTAGACGACTGCCCTATTACAGGAGCGTCTTTTATCCATATCAATAAATGGAAATGTTGTGTCCCTCTACTTTGGTACTCACACCTCCAGAAATAATGCGTTACTTCTCCAACTGGATTATCATTCGAACAAAGAAAATCTAGAATGGCATGGAATTAAATTTCAATAAGGAAAATATGTACTGTACGTTTCGCCTAAATTCCGAGTGTTTTGACAATAATCTACATTTAATATACTCTGCATCTGAAAGATGTATTGGTCTACTTTCACCTTGACCATTTTTCCCAAATGGGTAAAGATCCGGAAAACAGAGAACATCTAAAATTTTCGACCTATTGTCTATTGGTCCTTCGTCAACTTTTAATATCTGATATAGGACTGCTGAAGTGTGGTTCTCTCTTTTTCCATGCATAGGATACACGGTAAATTGATCATAATACGACTCACATCGAGATCCGGTCACTTGTGTGAGTAGTGCAGGACGCTTCCCATTCCGATCATCTTGTTGGAAACGGTAATCTCCATCTGGAATAATTTAACCAGTACTAGGAAAATACTGAATATACATGCGCGCAGATAGCGCGAGTGTACTTCCGCTGCAGGAAGTGCGGACGGCGATAGAGGCACAGGGTCTCAGAACTTGCGGCGACATCCTGATGCTTAGACGTGAGAAAATACAGTCGAGAACTTAAGTGAAAATTTGAGCTGTGTCAAAGAAGTTTGTGAATAATAAAGCATATTGTTACTTTGCAATACACGCTGTTTTGCTTGCCGAGAATATTCGGTCCGCAGTGGCGACAACGCTTTTCTCTGAAAAACTCCAAGACACCTAACTCACAATCATCTTCACATTCGTCTAATTGATACTCGGTATCACGTAAATTATTATCCAATAAAAGGTGGCGGAATCGGGGCAATTTTATTTGAGCATATAAATGGTTGTGTTCTTTCAACCACTGCAACACAGTATAGAGTTTATCAACATTCACCAATGTCTCCCATATAACTTTAGTTTTACTTGGTATACCACGTACTAAAATGTGTAGTTCGTGGTCGGCATTAATGGCGTCCGTCGCCGGACATATTTTTCTGAGCGTTTCCGTGATAGGCAACGGCAAATGAAGTGTTCTCCCTTTAACTTGTTTTTGTAGATTTGAATGTGATATACGTTTCTTAGAAACTGTTTCCATTGTTCGTATTGTTTGGAATGCTTTTGCTCTGTGTATTAATATTTTTTCGTAGTCGTTTAAGGTTGATATAAGAGGTAATGCTTCGTCAACCTGCAAAGTATTTAAAACGCAAGTTGGTGGCAAAGCATCGTTGCGTAGGTATGTCAAACAGTATCGGCATATGTAATGTTTATTAAGATCATTCCATTCCACTTTCCAATATGTTTTCAATCTTACCCATTGCGTTCCAGTTAATTCTTTTTTCATCATGCCGACTTCGGTGCAGTCCCTTCGGAAAAGAAGCTTATCGCAAGACAAACATGTGAAACGTGGAATATCGACACTACGCTTGTTCAACATTGTGAAAGCTTTCGAATATTTTTTACAAAGGTATAATTTATACCTTTGCATAATAAGTGTTTGCGGATTTTGAAGGCTAGAGTTTTGCGGAAAATGCTCAATGACACCGGTTCCGAATATTCGTACCAAATGATCCCACATGATGGAATTCTCATATCTCACATTTTCTGGCATAATACCAAACAAGAGACTTACAGCAAACGCAATTGCAAACACACCACAATCATTTCACCGATCGAAGAAGGGAAATAATTTTTGTAAATAAATGTTATGTTGTTCATGTAACTCTTTATTATTCAGGGAGTCATAAATATGTATTTTCTTTCCATCGTAGTAACTGCATATCCAATGGCCATCATTTTTCGATGTAGTGCTATAGAAAATTTGGATATGCTTATAACCACAAGACACTGGTTCTATTCTTTCAGGAAATTGAATTTTCCACGTTTCTTGCGGCCGAAACGAAGAATAACATTTCAGTAAATCATGAAACCCGTCCATATGTATTTGTTCTAGCCATTCTCCCCGCTTTATTACATCTAGATTTGACGAATTCAGTTTCGGAAAAGGCCTGGCCTGCTACTTAAATGTATACGATTCGTTATTACTACACATTTCCGGCTGCAGAATTGGTTCAATTAGTATTTCGTTATGGTTGGCTCCTGAAATCTGTTTCGACTTTATATTAACGATCATGTCAGCGGAGCTTCGATATTCTTTACTATTTATATCTACTTTGCCTTGACTGATTGCCCTTACGAGTGATGTTTCAGCTACTGGCGGATTCTTATTCTTACTTTCGTGAATATTTGCCAACGACATCTTATGTCGTCCGTTTTTCGACAGCGCGCTTTGTCATTCATTTTCTGACAGAGCGCTTTGTCGGTCAGTTTTTGACGACACGATTTGTCGGTCAGTTGCTGACGATGCGATTCGTCGATCAGTATCTGACGACACTATTTCTAGTTTAGTTTCTAATGGCACGACTTGCTGTTCATTACGTGATAACATATTGTGTCGCTGCTTAGTCCACGTACGACGATTTTCAGCATATCGTCTTTTGCATTCAACAATATGAAAAGGTAACATTTTTTGTACACATCCTAAATTTTCATCCTGCGGAAAATGTTCAATTATGCCAGTTTCAAAGATTCTTACTAAATGATCACGCATTACAGAATGTTTGTGTCTGACATTCTCAGGTTTTATATCGTAGGCTAATGATAGAGCGAATGCAATAACAAATACACCGCAATCATTTCCGTTTGGTTGCTGCTGTACGTTCGGAAACACTAAAGTCTGTTTATTAATTTCTAAGAACGGAAATAATTTTTTTAGGTAAATGGCATGCTGAATGCGTAATACTTTTTGATTTAAAGAATCATAAATATATATTAATTTCCCATCGTAATAACTACATATCCAATGCCCGTCATACTGCGATGTGCTGCTATGCAAAATCTGAATATGTTTTTGATTAATGGAAACGGGATCTATTTGTTCCGGACATTGTATTTCCCATGTTTCGCGTGGTTCAAACCGTGTATGACGTCTAATGATATTATTAAAAGCATCCATATGAGTGTCCTCAAGCCATTGCCCTTGCTTAATAATTTCAATGTCTGATGTTGATAGCCGCATTATTGTAAAATCAGACACAAATGAATACCAAAATATAAATTTCAAAATGAAACTTAAAGTAAACTAAAAAAGTAAACTAAAACTAAACTAACTGAAGAAATAAGAGCGAAAAAGTACCTGGGAACACTGTACACAGATTGTGGTCAAGAATACTGAAAACACTGAACACAGATTCTGTGCAAGAACGCTGTGCACACTGTTGCGATTAGAACTAAAGGAAAGCTCGCAGAGTACTGATGAGTGCGTTTCTTCAAATCTTCAAATTGAAATACGATACGCGACGACACCTCTTGAACAAATACGCATCGCTGACACGTGCGTGCGCGTACCCGTGCGTGTGTGCGTACACACCGAAGAGCGCGCCGAAGAAGCATCGAATTTTGTTCTCGTATAAAAATGATATCCTCACCATTTATTCGAAAGTTTTAATTACGACTGCTTTATTATAAAGTATTTGTTTTGTTATAAGCAAATGAAATCGCGAATTTGGACTTCTGCGCCGTCTCGTACTACAAATCATTGGCACATTCCTTTCTAAGGACAAGATGCAGTGCAGAGCACAAATTTGAATTTTTCAATTTTTGTAATAACGAAGTTCTCAATAAATCGTTAACAATTATAGGGGCATAAGCAGACACCTGTAGGAATTCGTCAGCAGATCGAAAGCGAAATTTGACATTCAATTTTTTTATATTCCAGATCATGGAATACCTTTTGTTTCTAACCACCTTTCGCACCACCTTTCGTTTCTAACAATTGTCGCTTTACACTGTATGTAATAGGAAACACGTCAGCGCAAGAAATAATAAGAAAAAATTAGAATGTAACTATACAGAATCTATCTACGGTAATGCTGCTTTACATTGCAAAAATCAATTTTACTATTTTTTGAAGTGTAGCTTCAAAACCATTTTCTCACCCTGTATACTTTATGGTATACTTTATTGTATACAGGGTGTACATTGTGTAACCACTAACTACATTGAGTTGTGTACAAACCTCTGATACGTTCTTACCCATACCCGAAAATAATTCTAAAAGCTGACTGTATCTTGCTTCCTACAATTTCCTACAATACCTTTTCCTCAACGATTGTATGTCTTAACAGTATTAATATAGATCATGTATAACTATGTAACGTTGTACGTTATATAAAATGAAAAATATATATAAAGAACAAAAGAAAAAAAGTTAGCAACAGGACATCAACGGAGATCGAACATAGATTCTCGCCAAATCCGTTACCGTATCCACTCGGCTGACATCGAATTAAAAATTAATTTCTGCCACAGGTACTTAAATAGCTTAACTTATTTTTGACTGATGTGAGTTTCTAAAAAATGTGCGAGTAGAGGGGTTTTGGGATAATTGTAAATAAATAAATAAACATTCACTGTTGCATTCTTATTTTTTCGTATTATTTCTTGTGCTGACGTGTTTCCTATTACATTCAGTGTAAAGCAACAAACAATTGTTACAAACGAAAGGTGGTGATTCCATGATCTAAAATATAAAAAATTTAATGTCTAATTTCGCTTTCGATCTACTGGTGAATTCCTATAGGCCTCTGCTTATCCCCTTATAATTGTTAACAATTTATTGAGAACTTCGTTATTACAAAAAATTGAAAAATTTGAATTTCTGCTCTGCACTGCATCTTGTGCTTGAAAAGGAATGTGCGAATGATTTGTAGCACGAGACAACGCACAAATTCAAATTCCCGATTTCATTTGTTTATAATAAATACTTCATAATAATGAATAAATTATTTATAATGACTGATAATTGGTTTATAATAAAGCAGTCGTAATAAAAACTTTCGGATAAATAGTTAGGATATATTTCTATACGAGAAGAAAAGTCGCCTTATTGTTAGATCCGCTGAATTGAAATAGTATACTTAATTTTTTCGCATAGATTGTAATTCGTCATAATTTGTTATGTAATTATTAGTTATACATGGACGCTCAAGGCTCAACATTTTTTGATCTTGATATGCGATAGGCAAGCAATATATGCATTAACAGCGAGAAGATATATAAATAATTAGGGCTTGAGTTTGTTGGATTGGAGGGATTCATAAAGCAGGTAAGTTTTGGCCATAAACACAACCCTTAGGAGTATGAGATCAAAATATCAAAATAATATGCTTTTATTTATTTTATATGTTTCTATATGTTACAGAACAAAACTTGAAAACCATGGTGTTCTAATCCTCTACGATGACAACGTCCTGTATATGAGCGATTCCACGCCAAATGATCACAGTTCATTCACACTTGGTCCCTGATTTTTTTAAACTTCACAGATTTGTAGCCCTTGTCGAATCCTGTAAAATACTTTTTTCCGTTCCTCGATATCGTTATTAGTTTTTAAGTTATTTAACTGCAAAGTTTGGGATCAACTTTTTTTCAAACATTCATAACTCGACAACTAATAAAGATACCAGGATGTGCGACCCGGCGTTTTACGCGGAAATGTTCAAATTTTAATAAAAAAATACTTCGTGCCGGTACAACGTAAATAAATAGTTGTAAAATATAAATAAACTTTTAATATTTAAATGAAATAGCGAAGTGGAGCACCGATCCTTTTAAAATTAATATCTCAGATGCTCTGTAGTCTACTAAAGAGAATGCCACAAAGTTCAGGTTGGTAACTATTATAGTTCCGGAGCAATACATTTTTATAACTGGGAAGAACCGGCCGGGCGCGTGATAGAGCGCGCCGCGACGCGTCGCGGCCAGCGACAACCGTTCACATTTGGGATCAATTTTTCTTTAAAGATTCGTATCTCAGAAGCTAATAAAGATACCAGGCTGTGCGAACCGGCATTTTCTTCAGAAATGTTCAAATTTTAATAAAAAAAATACTTCGTGTTGGTACAACCTTAATAACAACATTTATTTATATTTTGTAACTATTTATTGAGGTTGTACCAACACGAAGTATTTTTTTTATTAAAATTTGAACATTTCTGAAGAAAATGCCGGTTCGCACAGCCTGGTATCTTTATTAGCTTCTGAGATACGAATCTTTAAAGAAAAATTGATCCCAAACGTGAACGGTTGTCGCTGGCCGCGACCCGAGCATATGGGTTAACCACTACCCCCGCGAGTCCAACAACCAGATGGCCGGGGACTTGGAAGGGACGGGGAGAAGGAGAAACATCCGGCCCCCGCGGTACCAGTATTAACATGGCCACTGGTTTGACCATTCGTGCATTCGGCACTACCAGTTTGGGAGCCAAGGTCCCCCAGCACTGGTGAGCTAGCGCTTCGGGCCACGTGGGGACGCTACACCCCAAAGGACGTCTCCGGGATCGGCCGAGGCCTTCAACCGGACGTCCTCCCCTGCGGGAACTTACATCTATATGGAGAACGCAGAAGAACAAAAAATAAAATGTCATGCTAAGAGTCAACAGCTTCGCATTTCAAACGCTTAGAAATCAAGAGACGCGGCAGCGTCTTGCGCCACGTATACAATATAGCCGAGCGTAGCTCATCGCGTCGACGCTGCTAAGTAACTTACGCGAACGAACTAGCTAGCGGGCCCTATCCGGAAGGTAAATGACAATATACTTGAAACTCGCATTATCTAGGGAAAGAATGACTGTTCCATTCAACTCTTTGATTTTTTCTGCGTCGATTGGTAATAAACAACAAGACAATCCGTGCAGCCGTTGCTGAGATATAGATTTTATGCTCGAATTATTCTGCCAAAAAAGATCCTTTTTTTTCGCCCGTGTCTTCGCTTCTCGCTGGGTGCGCGCGTAGCCATCTCGCGGCCTGGCGGACGCAACCTACGGATACGGAAGTAGAACAGGGTTCTCAATGGGCGGTACAGAGGTCCGGGGGCATCAAATGCTTCCCAATATTAGATATTAGAAAATCCCGTAATCTTCACGGGCCCAAAATCGACAGACGCTGCTAGTATACCTTCCAGGATCTAGTTTTCGTTGTGCCTGCTTTATTATTTCTCGTGCGCGGTTACTATGTAATATGCAATTAACTTGATCTAATAAACAATTTAACCATAAATTTCGCTTTGAATCCGATAAAAATAACGCAAGTAAGTTTTGGCCATGTATACAATCATTAGGAGTATGATGAAATTCAATTATGTTACAACAAGCTGTCAATAAAAATAAAAAACAAACATGAAAAATCTTATCCTTTTCCTACATTTGGCGTTAGGTATGGGACTAGAACAAAGTGCGCAGGGAAGGTGGTAAGTATTAAAATGCTAACTTACTTTAATCGAAGGCTGACGGAGCGCTTTCAAAGTTCATGTTTGATACAAGTGCGCAGGGAAGGTGGTGAGTATTAAAATGCTAACTTACTTCAATCGAAGGCTGACGGAGCGCTTTCAAACATGAACTCAAAGTTCAGTTCAAAGTTCATGTTTGATACAAGTGCGCAGGGAAGGTGGTGAGTATTAAAATGCTAACTTACTTCAATCGAAGGCTGACGGAGCGCTTTCAAACATGAACTCAAAGTTCAGTTCAAAGTTCATGTTTGAAAGCGCTCCGTCAGCCTTTGATTAAAGTAAGTTAGCATTTTAATACTTACCACCTTCCCTGCGCACTCGTTACGTCATTTGTTGTATGCAAGCGTTCCAGGCTCGCATACAACAAATGACATAACGAGGCATGAAATTCTATATCTTGAAGAACAAAACTTGTAAACCGTGCCGTTCCAATCCTGTATGGTGAAAAAGTCCTATGTAAAGAACAGGGTACGTAGCGGTGAGAGTTATGTAAAGAACAGGGTATGAGCGGCGAGAGTTGTGTAAAGAACAGGGTATGCAGCAGTGAGAGTTAGCAAAATGCTGTGGGTGCGAAAACTTACATGCATACGAGGAATGCAGTAGAACAGAATAAATTGTATAGCAAAAGTCCAATCGCTTCGCCTATCCAACACTTGTGAATGCTATTTAATGTAGTACGCAACATTTTTCTCAGTGCTTCGCAGACCATTTTCACAAACATCAAGGGAACAAGGTAATCCTGAACTCGGATCAAGTGATACTGGCTTTGTAAAATAGTCTGCTAAGCAATGAGAAAAAGGTTGCGTACTACATTAACTAGCATTCACAAGCGTTGGATAGGCGAAGGGATTGCACTTTTGCTATACAATTAATTTTGTTCTACTGCGTTCCTCCTATGCATGTAAGTTTTCGCACCCACAGCATTTTGCTAACTCTCACCGCTCATACCCTGTTCTTTACATAACTCTCACCGCCTTGTACCCTGTTCTTTACATAACTCTCACCGCTACGTACCCTGTTCTTTACATAGGACTTTGTCAACATACAGGATTGGAACGGCACGGTTTACAAGTTTTGTTCTTCAAGATATAGAATTTCATGCCTCGTTATGTCATTTGTTGCATGCAAGCGTTCCAGGCTCGCTTAAACTCACAAGTTCATGTTTGAAAGCGCTCCGTCAGCCTTCGATTAAAGTAAGTTAGCATTAATACATATCACCTTCCCTGCACACTTTGTTCTAGTCCCATACCTAACGCCAAATGTCGGAAATGGATAAGATTTTTCATGTTTGTCGTTTATTTCTATTGACAGTATGTTGTAATATAATTGAAGAGGACTCCAAACCTGGGAGTTGAAACGTAAAATGTGTTTTAATCTCATCATACTCTTAAGGATTGTGTACATGGCCAAAACTTACCTGCGTTATGAATACCTCCAATCCAACAAACTCAAACACTATTTCTTGTAATTATTATAGTTACGGTAAGTACATCAGAAGTGTGAGGTACAGTTCTACCAGTAGGATTTACAATATAAATATGTAATGAATATAATTTACAAGAAACCAAATATCGAACCATGCTATTTTATATGATATACATTAATTTTGTGCAATTTGCAACTCTGATGCATGTTAATCATTACTTTATATACAAACTTATGTACGATATACTATATGTAACATGTATACATTATATCGTTTAATGTTTAATTTCTTGTAAATGATATTTATTACATGTTTATATTGCAAATCCAACTGGTAAAATTTTACCTCACACTTCTGATGTACCTACCGTAAGTATAATTACAAGAATAATAAAGTCGCACATGTAGGAATTTTAATATAAACATGTAAAAAATACAATTTTCATGAAACCAAATATCGAACCATGCTATTTTATATGATATACATTAATCTTGTGTAATTTGCAACATGTTTAAGCTGTTTTAACAAATGAAATTTTCGTGAATTCTTGTATGCCCTTCCAAAGTATTCCTTGAGTTTTCCTACTTTTCCCACTTTTCCTTATAACATTTCTCTCTCTACCGTACCGTTCTCTTGTTATTCAAGAGAGTAGTCCTTTACACTTTTTAGGGGTGGGTCTCAAACGATTTTATGGTGCAGATGGGTAGATTCGCCTTGCGATCCTGCATCACAATCACTGTTAAAGGGCATAATTGTTTATAAATTATAAAAATAATTATTGGAAAAAATAATTAACGGCACACGAAAGCCCCATTTATACCATGCATTGTGTATTACTTACTCTAACACGAAACTCGTAAATGTTAATATAAGCTGTTGAGGTACCGTGGATTCAAACATCAGCAGGTGAAACATACTGGATGGTAGACGATTTTATTCTTTGGATTAGAAGCACATGTAACATCTCTCTTGTTTAACGGTTCGCACTAGAATAGTCAAAATCCTAGCCGGAAGTAGGATCGCTCGGCCCTCTGTCTCACTTTTTGCAATGATACCCGCGCACGGGCAACTAGCGCCGTTATCTTTAGTATCTAAATTGTATTTTCTAGGGGTTCGTGGAATACATCTCCAACATAAGCACAGGAAATAATACAGCGCAGACTACAACTCCAAATCGTGCAACTTTATTTGTTGTAAACAAACTGTTAACAAATTTCTGACCATTACTAGGGTACATTTGGAGACTGATTTCTGTTGGCGGATTCGTAAGTGTCTCCAAATATACCCTTGTAATAATCGGAAATTTGTTAATAGTCTGTTTACAATAAATGAAGTTGCAAGACTTGGATTTGTACTCCACGTTGTATTACTTCCTGCGTTAATATTGACGTTACATTTACGAATTTCGTGTTAGAGTAAATAATACACAATACAAATTTGAATTTTGCAATTTGTAATAGCAGTATTAGCAAATTCATGAAAATTACAAGGGCATATCCAAAGAACCATACGAATTCGTCATCAGATTGAGAGCGAAATTTGTGATTAAATTGTTCAATAGACCGAATTGTGATCTTCTAAAATTTTATTTTACCCAACTTTGCATATGCTTTTTTGATACTTCCAATTTCTTGTGCGCATTTAATATGTAATATGCAATTAATTTGATCTAATGAACAATTTAATCATAAATTTCGCTTTCAATCTGATGACGAATTCGTATGGTTCTTTGGATATGCTCTGGTAATTTTTAAGATATTGTTTTTTACTCTAACACGACACTTAATATAAGGACAGGAAATGGAAATTGGGTATACATACTAAAAAACAAATAAGCACACATTGTATGCAATGTGTCGCATAAAACCGGTAAAAGTGAAAGCTGAAGTTAAACAACAGAAATATTGTAGAATTATAAATGTACAAAAAGGATTGAAATCCCAAAAAATGACATTACATCGTGCATGTAACGTGCAAAAACGCGCCAAGTACATATAGCGCAGTGGTTTTATGGCGTGAAAAGGTACTGAAATTAATGTCTGCCAAGTATGTGGGCCAAGGAAATTTGGAATCATATAATATTTTCTATTACTGAAATTACGGAAACAGATTTAAAAAAAATATAAAGTACGTTTCATTGGGACCTCAACAGAATCTCCAGCACCGGCATACTTGGGACGCCACGGCACGTAACCCTTTACGTCAGAGAATACTACGTGTATAAGTGCACTACCTTTACTGTATTTGTAAACACTCGTATCCTGTAGATTACGTAAAGTAGCGAATAGTTTCTAAATCTTAAAATAGGCGCCCCAAGTATGCCGGTGCTGGAGATTCTGTTGAGGTCCCAATGAAACGTACTTTATATTTTTTTTAAATCTGTTTCCGTAATTTCAGTAATAGAAAATATTATATGATTCCAAATTTCCTTGGCCCACACACTTGGCAGACATTAATTTCAGTACTTTTTCACGCCATAAAACCACTGCGCTGTATGTACTTGGCGCGTTTTTGCACGTTACATGCACGATGTAATGTCATTTTTTGGGATACTAAAGTAAATAATGTGCCTAAATAATGGCCTTGGATCAAGTGATACTGTGTGTAGAAAGGTGTAAATTATACTTGTACTTGTACTTGCTTATACTTGTTCACAATGCATGAATTTACACCTTTCTACACATGCAGTATCACTTGATCCAAAGCCATGATTATGTCCAAAATAGTCTGCGAAGTCCTAAGAAGAAGGTTGCGTACCACATTATTTAGTATTTCTAAGCATTTGAAATGCAAAGTTGTTAACCCTTAGCCTGACATTTTATTTTGTTCTTGTGCGTTCCCCATATATATGGTGAATATGTAATTTCATTTAATTTAATCATCACTTCGTTGAACTGTTTCACACACACATTTTAATTGACACTCACTGACACACACTCTGTTCTCTATTCTCTATTTTCTATACAGGGTGAGTCAGTGACCTTGCACCAAACTGAAACCACGTATTTTAGGGGTCGATAGAAGCCTAAAAGTCCGGGAACACAAGGTTGAAATGTCAACCCTTTCGCAATTACAGGGGCTTGAAATTTCAAGTTTAAAAAAATCATATCTTCCGACGGGATAATGCTAGCGTCACGGGTCTTTTCCTAGAATATGTCGGAGGGCCGGAGCTATGTGAAAAAAATAGAAACCATTTAAAAATTATTATTAAGTCGCATTATTATTAATTTTCTTGCAGTTTCTCGATAAAGCAGCAACATTTTCAGATACGATAAAAATCACAGTCATTCTGTGATGCACCCAAGAAAATATCGCGTTATAAAAAGTTTAAAATTTCAATAAATGTGGCCAGGATAAATTATTGAAAGTTTTCCGCTAGAGATAATTGACCCGGAAGATTCCGCTAGAGGTAATTGACCCCTAAAATACGTGGTTTCAGTTTGGTGCAAGGTCAATGACTCACCCTGTATAGAGGACTTTGTCATCATAGAGGATTGGAACACCATGGTTTTCAAGTTTTGTTCTGTAATGCATAGAAACATATAGAATAAATAAAAGTATTGTGTGTTGATCTCATACTTCTAAGGATTGTGTTTATTACGGCCAAAACTTACCTGTTTTATCTATATAAATATTCGTTCGGTAATTAGGTACAGAGAAAAACAGAGATTCAAACCAAATGATAGAGTAGGAAAGAAGAAGGTAGACAAGGAAACATATATGCGACAGAGGTTCACATGATAGATAGGGAGAGATTACGGTAGGCAGACAAACAAGGAAGGAAATACTCGACGTTGACAAGGAAAGACATAGGCCCGTATTCAGAGTCGTGGCTAAGTCAAAAACTTAGTCGAAAAATCTGACTTTAGCGCCACCCGTATTCACAGCGAAGATTTTAAGTCGACTTTAACGGCTCCGGATTAGTTTTGACATTACAAAGTCGCCTTTTTCAGGCCGTATTCATAGTCGAACTAAGTAGGAACGAAGCGGCGTTATTCTTGGTGAGAGGGTAGGTTAAAGTAAATTTTCTCAAGTCAGCCAGGTGGTTGACTTCCGAAATGCCTAAAGCATCCTATTGGTCGAAAATCTGAAAATGTTAAATCGCCCAGGAGCGACCGACGTCGAGTGTTTACCATCGTGTTCAGTGCAGTTCAGTCCTGTTTTCAGCGTCCAGCACCAAGCGTTCAGTGTTTCGCAGTGTGTCGAGTGCATTTCAAGCCGGTTTTACGCCATTTCGTGTTATTTTGTGAGCGTCTACCGTCCAGCGTTCAGGAGTTATCCGCAATTTATTATTAACACAGAACGAAGTAAGTAGTGGAAAGTGTTGTTTTGCATGGCAATTTGCTCCAAAGTCTATTTTTAAATGGGGTTTCTTTTTGACTGTTCAGAATTTTATTTGTGAGAAATGGCGTGTGCTGATTTGGAAGATATTCAGGACATCGAAGACGTCGAGGACATCGTGGAAGCTGAAGAGCAGCTCCCCTTACCAAGAAGGTATTTGAGGGATGCTGAGAATCCAATGGAGAGATTCAACGACAGTGAATTCCGCAGACGATTTCGATTTCGGAAGGAGTCTGTTCTCCACGGATTACTGCCAAGAGTACAATACATTTTGGACAAACCAACTAATAGAGGCCTACCTATTTCACCGTTGTGGCAGGTTTTAATCTGCTTACGGTTTTATGCAACTGCAAGCTTCCAGGTAATACTAGTAGCCATTGTTTATTAACTGTTGAAATTTCTTTCGCTATGGCAACAATATTTATAAGGAAACCAAGCTGGGGTCGCTTGGTTCACGTGAAGGGATTAGGAAGAAGGCGTACGCAAGGTAAGCGAACAGTACCGAAATTGAGCTCCAATTAGTATTTATTTTCCAAGGTACAAATGACTGAGTTGTTGAGGGAGACGGTCCGACTCCTGCAGTCCGGTTGGCTCCGTTGTCCCTCTGGTCTCGAACAGGTAGGCTGGAAATGAATAAGCAAATAAAAATTGTAGAGGAATTGGTTTCACGCGAATCCGTGAAACTCTGATAATCCGCTTAGGCAGAGCTATGTCTTGCGAATCCGCAGAGAGTCAGCTGGAGCCACAACAATACGAGCCGTATTATTACGCGCGGGTATTGACCTCTCTCAGCTGACGCGAATCGACTCCGATACTGTCAACGCTTGAAGCAAACTTGAATTTCTTCGCGACACGTATGCGGGCTCCGTACCGTCGAAGACAATTCCACCAACTTGCTTTTCGCGTCCTTGGTCCTCGTTCCACTCGCACGTCTCTTAGTCTCACTGTTGCACGACTCTAGTGATCGTCGTTGTAGGACTCCGATTACCTTATCCCCTTCGGCAGAGATCCCTGCCGAATTCTGCACCGCACAATCGTTAAACGTCGAAGGAGTCACCTCTTCATCGACTCTGCTTGATGCGGTGAAGCCGTGCTCGAGCGTTGCCGCTTCCTTAGGCAGGTCCACGCAATGTCCTGTCCGAAGTTGGATGCTACGATCCTAGCAGTGAGCGGTGAGCGTGCTGTTTCTGAGGGAAGTCTGCTGAAGCGTTGGAAAGCTTTGGAGTCGAAGTATCTCTCTTCGACAATTTGGTGTATCCACCACGCCCGCCAGATTTTGACTGTTCCGCTTGACTGCGTTCGCTTCTAATGTGCGCGAATTACCCCCTCCAGGCGGCGGATTCTAATCACTCGCTCCCTCGCGGTGGATTGGATCTCTCTCTCTCGCGGTTGCCGAACTCGCGATCCTTCCCGAGAGTTTGATGACCGTAACCGGCAGCGTAGTTTCGACTTTCGGTGATCGCGTCGTTAGAACACGGAGACAATAACAACCGGTGTACCGTATTATTGTCTCCTTAAACGCTTTAACAAGTACATATCGGATCCGATGATATTACTCGAATCGCGCCGGGGAAATTATCGCAAATTTTTAACATTAACATTATATTTAATTTACAGTAAAATAACTTTAATATGATGCAAGTATTTCTATGATTTATATAATGATTCTTGTATTTCAAATTGTAGTTGCAGAGCTAGGTGGTATTAGTCAGCCATCCGTATCACGCATCATTGACAGGGTTAGTTTGTTGTTTGCTCGCCTATTAGGCGAAACAATTAAAATGCCAGTGAGTGCAGAGGCCCGTGCCCAAAATAGACGATTGTTCAATCGTCTGGGAGATGGTAACCGTAGAATCGGATTGCCAGGAACAGATGGTGCTATTGACTGCAGTCACGTGCGTCTAATAGGCAATTGTGGAAATATTTTGGACGAAACGTACCGCAATAGGAGAGCCTACTTTTCTCTCAACGTACAGGTATGGTATGATTTAAATAGTTTTGGGTTCATTGTACTTCCTGCGCATCTAATCATTTTTGTTCATTTACAGGCAGTTGTCGGTCCCCAGACAGAATTTTTAGATATTGTGCCAGAATGAGCAGGCAGTACGCACGACAGTCGCATATTTCGCACCTCACGGCTGTACGTGCGCTACATGGAGCACGAATTGGATGGGATGCTTGTGGGAGACGCAGGGTATCCAGCCCTTCCATTTCTGTTAACCCCAATAAGGAATCCTGCAACCGAGGAGCATATAGCGTATGTATTTTTCCCTTGTCCTAATTAACTGAAGTGTAATTCTATTTCTAATTTTAATTTGATTTCAGATATAATGCCATCCATAGCCGGACAAGGGTGGTGGTGGAGCATACGTTTGGAATTCGGAAGAGGAGATTTCCATGCCTGCAGCGAGGACTAGGAGTCAAACTCATATCCACCACAACTATTGTCGTCGCCTGTGCGGTTTTACACAATTTGTCGCTGCTCTACAATGATGTGCTCCAAGAAGAAGACTTCGAAGAAATGCATGAAGAGGTGGAAATGGATGCGGGACAGCGTGAAGGTGAGCAGGCAAATGGGTTTGCTGTTCGGGAAAGTGTAATTGCAAGGTTGTTCCAATAAAAAAAAAGCTTGATTTTGTATAATAAAAATCTATTTATTCTACATCCTCCTGTGCGAAACGATAACTCGCTAACCGCGCTTCTGCTAGTTCCACCGTTGCCAACGCTTCCCGCTGCTTGTACTCCAGGATTTTCTTCTCCAACTCCGCCAGAATGTTGTCGTAGTCCATTTTGCGCCGGATGCGTTCCGCGACTAAGCCGTATACGCTCTGTTCATCTTGCGTGGTATGTCGCCTCTTCCTCCTCGGCTCCAGTGGTTCGGCAATATTCTTTGCAAGGATACAATTGTTAAAGTAATTAGTTATCGACGGTTATTAGGTTCGTAGAATAAAAAAGCAAACAGATATATTAAAAACATTACATACCATCGATCGTGTTGCTCTGCTGGTCGAGAACCTCGCATGCAGCGTTTGTGCTCGGCTGAGCGGCCACAAAGCTGCAAGTTTCTTCAACTTGGACTATTTTTCCTGAAAACAAGAAGACAGTGCGTATAATTTCAAGAAACTTTTTGTATAATGGTAAAATGAGTGGCTAAAAAAATCTTGTATCACGGTACTCACCATTCAGGCACTCCGTTGACATATTAGAGGTAAAAACCACCGGAGGATTCGATAACAATTTCGGTGTAATTGCCGTGACCTTGGGATCCACCTCTGCCGGAGTCTGGGCTGGTCCTCCTCCAGTCCCCATGACACCCAGCATCTCTGCTGACAACGCCTGTCTCTGGGTGTGCTTAATATTAGCCCAAAATTTCTTTAACTGTTGAGATGTCCGCTGAAAATAGAAAATACATTCATTTATTATTGTACATTATTCTTTTAATCATAAATACAAGAATCAAAGGGCATAGGCGGGTAAGCATGCAAAAATTGTCCCCGGGCCTTTTGCGTCGTCGTTTTAAGGGGATGTTTGGTTCACCAAAAGACAACTTGTCTGTAATTTTTAATCGATTTAATGGAACGGTATTCGAGTAAGAGAGTGTTCTTTGAAAACACGTCAAAAAATCATATCTCAAGAACGAATTGAGCTACAGGGTTTTAAAAAAAAACCAAAATGTAGGCATTTTCAAGCGCAACTTAAAAAAATTAATCGGTTTTCTTTTCATGAAGGCATCACTGCGAAAAACCGTTTTCTCTTCTTTATTATTTTTTTTCACCATCACACCCGCTTTGTACCGCCACCAAACTTTTTTCTAGCATTCCTTAGGTTGCCCCCTAACGCCTCAATTTTTTAGAGAATTTTCGGAAGTGGTGCACATAATTAAAAAACTTAATATTTACTTTTGTATTTTTTTTCCCCAAACACTATGAGAGATACAATTGCCAAACTTTTATGCCATTATTTACGCCCCCCCCCCCCATCTTCAGCATTCTTATCTTTGCATGAACTGTAAAATATATGCACAATTAGTGAAAACATTACTATTTATTTGCTTATATTATTTATTTAAATAGTTTGGAGGAAGCTAATATACTACATGTATTTTTTCTATGATTAGTAATACTTGTAGTCGGGCACACTTCTTTATGGAGCACTTCCTTGAAAGTTTCAATAGCTTCCTCTGAGTCTATTATTTTACTCCTGCCTGGCACTCTATTTACTCGTTGTTCGCATGCAGCACAAACTAGGTTCTCTCTTTTAATAGATTCCATTTCAAGACGAAAGAATTAAAATCTTGTGGAAAAACTGTGGCACTTGAATGACTTTAATAATATATGAATACACTCCATAATAGAAGTAACGGGATTTTAACCTCAAGACAAAGTTGTGTGACGCACTATACAGACGCTAAGGACGCTATTGAACACTACCAACACACGGAAAGAATGGCGTTGGTATGGGACGCCACGTGGGATACCACGTGGAACTAACGGAGTCTATGATGCCGTCTCTTCCGTCCACTATTGATACCCGACTACGAGTATTACTAATCGTAGAAAAAATACATGTAGTATATTAGCTTCCTCCAAATTATTTAAATAAATAATATAAGCAAATAAATAGTAATGCTTTCACTAATTGTGCATATATTTTACAGTTCATGCAAAAATAAGAATGCTGAAGATGGGGGGGCGTAAATAATGGCATAAAAGTTTGGCAATTGTATCTTTCATAGTGTTTGGGGAAAAAATACAAAAGTAAATATTAACTTTTTTAACTGTGTACACCATTTCCGAAAATTGTCTAAAAAATTGAGGCGTTGGGGGGCAATCTAACGAATGCTCGAAAAAAGTTTGGTGGCGGTACAAAGCGGCTGTGAAGGTGAAAAAAATATAAAAATAAATATTAATTTTTTTAACTATGTGCACCACTTCCGAAAATTCTCTAAAAAATTGAAGCGTTGGGGGGCAACCTAAGGAATGCTAGAAAAAAGTTTGGTGGCGGTACAAAGCGGGTGTGATGGTGAAAAAAAATAATAAAGAAGAAAAAACGGTTTTTCGCAGTGATGCCTTCATGAAAAGAAAACCGATGAATTTTTTTTAAGTTGCGCTTGAAAATGCCTACATTTTGGTTTTTTTAAAACCCTGTAGCTCAATTCGTTCTTGAGATATGATTTTTTGACGTGTTTTCAAAGAACACTCTCTTACTCGAATACCGTTCGATTAAATCGATTAAAAATTACAGACAAGTTGTCTCTTGGTGAACCAAACATCCCCTTAAAACGACGACGCAAAAGGCCCGGGGGCAATTTTTGCATGCTTACCCGTCTATGCCCTTTTAGAAGATTGCCCGTGACCCTCAAAAAATCCTTTATTATAGTAAGAAACTTACATTTTCTTCAACCGTGTTAGACAAATTGTATTCCTCGGCTATCAAGGTCCATGCCCCATTCTTTTCGCGCAAACTTATGCCACTCTTCTGACCTTCAATTACATGCCTGTATCGGTCCAGGATAGATAATAGTAACGTTTTTTCCTGGGTAGAAAAATGCTTAGCTCTGACGGACATAACTGCTGTAGTCCAAAATGCGGCTGAGTATGCTGGGCGTACGCGTTAATACTTCGTAAAACAAATGACAATCGACAACAGCGGAGGACAGAAAGACAAGAGAGCATCGACAACGATTCTTGACTTTCCATTCTTGATCTCGCTCGCTAAAACTATTGTCGCTGTATGTATGGTTTTACATAACTTATAGTTAATGTACAATGATGTGTCTGAAGGAGAACAATTGCAGGAGGTAGGGGAAGAAGGTAGAAGTGGAAAGCTTTCTGAATAAAAATAAAAACGTTGCATTTTTCAACTAATATCAGTTATATTATTTACAGTTCTAAGTTCTATTTTCCGATCTTCATTTTTGACAAAACTCAGGTTCTAACATTTTACAATCCAACAAACCTACTACTTTACAATCACTTCACAACCTAACCATTCCGAAGCATTCATCATATATTCGAATTCGAGTGTAAAGCGGGAATGATACAGAACTCGTCCGTTGTAACCTGCAATCGTATTGGGTAATCCGTCGGGCATTATTCCAACAGCACCCGAAGTCATTTACATTATACGCATACACTCGCAGCAGATTCATCGACCTTCTAAAGGCGATTTCATTGTAAAGTCGACTTTAGGACGCGACTATGAATACGGCGCAGAACGCAGCCAGAAATTCTGGCCTGGCCTAGTCAAAATTAAAGTTCGACTAAGAACACGACTCTGAATACGGGCCATAGTGGGCATAGGTACGGACATTGAACAAGGACAGGCGCCAAAACTCGAGAGACAGATAGAGAGACGACTAGCGGTAGGCGGCACAGGCTCACGTAGTAGAAAAGAGAGAGGACGATTGTCGAAAGTAGCGACGACTGGTGGAGCCGCGGCGCACATGAGAAAAAGTGATGTATATGGGCAACCATCCAGCGAATCTCCGTCAAAAAATTAATTTCTAAATTCAATATCTCGATAACTAGAACACGGATCTGCCTCGCTCTGGTCTCAATCGACGCGGAAAAATCCAATCTTTCCAAAGAAAAATTTAGGTATAGGGAAAAATACATGGGCCTCCGTTCACTGTCGGGTAAAGATACTTAGCCGCTCGCGTGCGGTGTGCTGGGCTTATACTTGGCGCGACGCGCGGCCGCGTCTCTTGATACGACCTCGCCCTAAGGCGGAATTACACGCGAAAAATCCTATCATTTCAACTCCCGGAACGGAGATACGCTCGCAATCGCGATAACAATTTCTTTCCGAATTTCACAAACCGTTATGGAGAGGGAGCCCAGACGTTGAATTTAATTGAACGCAGCCGATGAAGTGGACCCAATAATACAAATTTCCCATATCTTGGCAATAAATCTCGCAAAACGAAAGGACTGCGGTCGTTCAGGAATCGCCTCCTCGTTCACTCCAGGCTCCAAAATCGCTATCTCCAGGCTCTCTCCTCTCTCCTGCTTCCCTAATCGCTCCTAATATGCTTCACTCGCGAGCTACTTAAATTTTGATCTACTCTCGTTGACGGTCGCTGATCGAAGAAGGAGCTCGCGGATCCCCGCGATCCGCGATGATCTCCTGCGCATGCTACTTGCTACAATTACCCCCACCCCGGAAACCTCATTGAACGCCACGCCATAATTGAGCCGTCGATAATCGGTGACTTCTGCCCGGGTTGTCCTGTTTGATCGGTGGTGGGACATTTGGCCCTCTCCATTCTGCAACCGCGGGATGCTGCCGTTCTTCCAGGTTCTTTTTCTCTGTGTTCTCGTTCCGGTCCAGCAGGGTCGGAAATCGAAGTTAACCGGCGCCACCGAGCACCGACTCCCCTGGAGTCAGTAGGTCCCTCCACCCCCCCCCCCCCCGCCCCCCACCCCCGGGAGTCTTCGGGGGTGGAGTACCGCAAGGCATCACATCCCCAATTTCGACGGGGCCTGCCCCGGCCGCGGCGACTCCTGCCTCTGCCGGACGCCCGGTATTCACCGCGCTTCGGGCGGGAATCCGGGCTCCTCTGCAAACTCTTCTTCCCTGGTAGTAGCCCCGCAGGGCCGGGGCTCCGATCTCCGGACTCGGTGGTTGACTCAAAAAGAAGGACTTGTAGGGCATGAGTCGGCGTTCTTTATTCTTAGAGGCCGCGGGGTGTGCTCGCTTCTACTTCGTGGTCGGGAATTTACTATTTTTGTGACGTTGCAAAATGCAACGTCACAGTGTATACTGTTATCCGCTGCCTTACGTAGTGGTACGCAGCGGTACGCGGCTTGAAGTCGTTGCGCTTTTGTTCGTGCGTAAGGCAGTGGGTTAGAGTATACACGTATGTGTTGTAACGTGCTTTTCCCTGCCGGCCGTTCTCCGGCAGATACTGGACACGTGCTGTACCAAAACGACCTTCGTTGGCTTAGACAAGGGAGTAATTCGGGGATGTGGGCGCCCAGTACCCTCCGATACTGCATTTATGATTGCTCCTGAATCTAGATGGTCCTTCCCCGTTTTTCCTTCCTGGTCCTGGATTCCCTCCCGGCAGTTCGGATCTAAATTTTAGGGAGTGAGCCCGGGCGAAGCCCGGAGGCACCGGAAACCGCGCTCGGGGAACGGAATCGCGCGCAACAAATAATAGTCGGAGATACGGGTCCTCAAAAGATAATTTATTACCGAATGGGGGACTAGGTCCCGAACAAAATTAAGGTGGACCGAAAATAAAGACCCAAAGTAACACAATAAGAGATAACAAGATTCGGTGATCGTGACTCGAGGGAATCGATGGAAATTCGCACGCGGTTACGCCCAAGATGGCGTCGCTAGCTCTTCCGTCACGCCACGCGGTCGAACCCGACAATTCCGGATCTCTTCGGCGACCGATTCTTTATTCGCAGGCTCCCATTGACTATTTGCCGTGCTTGGGATGCTCGATCTAAACGTTTCCTACTACGGGGAAGATTCGCGCTCCCCAAGATGGCCAAGTTGGAATTGCAGTAACGGATCCTACGCTAACGGCTCCCGGGACCTTTCCGAGTCCACGCGGGAAAGCGAGCCCTCGATGGCTTTCCTCGGAGGGGCCACGTGCGCTGCCCACTGGCCACGGGTCCGAAACCCCGCCGCGCAGCCTCGGACACTCGCTAATTCATCCGCACGCACGAGGACCGGTTCCCCTCCTACTGACCGCTCGCCGCCGAAAGCCCTCACGCCTACCCACGCCCTATTTCACTATTTCACTTTTAACTAATCGATATTTTACGCCCGAGGAGAGAGAAAGCGGCACTTGCGATCGCGCCCAATGCCCAGGAAATACAGGAAAAGGACTTACCGCTCCTGCGGGATCTCAGTTTCCTCGCACAATACGGCCGCTGCTGGTCACACGCCCGTGACTACGTTCGATAATCGCACTCGCTAAAGGAAACACGTCCGCACGCTATGGGTCCTAACAAGGGACACTATTCAATTGATGCCAAAATCGCAGACCAAAACAAGATTTTTTTGAAAGCTTGGAGAGTACAAATAACGAAAACATCGATAAAAAATGCTAAGATGACCTGGTTTAGTTTTCGGACATGAATAAAGGAAAGAAAGTTACGAAATAGTTAACACTAAATTCAAACTGTAATCAGAATGAATTCTAGATTCTACCGAGTAAAAAAATTCGCTGAATCATTTGTTGAAAGTATATTGTGATAACAAATAATAATTTTTAATGATAAATAATAGACAACGAATAGTGTCCCTTGTAAGAGCCGAATGAGGAAACGATGATCCAGACAGGATCCAGGACACGGTAAGTACGTGCGCGCTACAAGTGGGAAAAATCATAATCTATTAGTCCTAGCGCGTGCCCTAGATGGGGTCTGGTATTGATTTTCGCCCGCCGAATCCTTCGGCCGCCAGCAGCCTTCCTTCTCGCTCCCACTCGTTGCTCCGATGTATGACGCGCGGCTCAGCTAGGTGTTCTCGCGTTCTCTCTCTCTCTCTCTCCCTCGGTTCCTCCGCTGTTATGGGCTACCGGGCTCGATCGGGTGATCAATCCGACCGTTCCCGGCGCCAATATTCCTGTGGATCTCAAAACATACAGGTGGTTTAATTTCCAAATAGGTGGGCGGTGCTAGCTTTCCCTTACGGACTCGGGACGTGCGACGATTTCTTGCGGGGACCCAGCAGGGTTCCTTTTGGTAACGTGCATTCCTAAAATGCAACGTTACAGTGTATACGCCCCCATACAAGTTAAGATATCGATCCGTCGTCAACTCAGCTGACTGTGGTTGATCTGTAGTGTAGCATAATTTTTTACCATCATTCTCGCCGAAATTTGATAAGGGAACCAAATTTTTATAATTGGATATTTATCAGGGTGAATCAGAGAACGTCCCTGATTTTTCTTAGATTTTTCATACTTGTATTTTTACTGAAATCACATACTCATCCATAAAATTCGAATAACAATGTGGCTTAACAATAATTTTCATATTGTTTATATTTTTTCAGATTGCTCCGGCCCTCTCACACGTTCTAGAAGAACCCCGCGCCTCTCGTATTATCCAATTCGCAGATATGAATTTTTTAAATTTCACAAGTTTTTAAATTTTAGATGCTGATACCTCTGAAAGGGTTGAGATTTCAACTTTTTGGTAAAGAACTTTGGGACTTCTATTGACGCATAGAATCACCCCTTAAAATTTTTTACACCTGTTGCTTTCCACCCTGTATAAGGTGTACGCGGCGGTGCTGCTGGGAAGGCTGGAGGGAGAGATGGAGGAGACAGGGATCCTGGAGCCTCGATCAACATGCTAAAATTCATCAAACACGGCTCTCTATTAGCCCTACACCTAAGGTTACACACATACAAGATATGTCTGAGACCGGTATTAACGTATGGAGCACAGTTGTGGACATCGGCGGCAAAATTCCACCTGAAAAAACTACAAAGGGCACAAAGCAGGGTTCTAAAATCCATCATGTGGTATCCGTTAGACTATCCAACTTCCAAGCTGCACACTGACACCAATATCCCTCCCATATCTACCTTCATAAACTAGCTCATTCGCTCTTATAACGTCGAAGATCATGCAAACCATCTGGTTAAATCCACCAAACCTGAAAATAGGCAATTATATCCTCACAGACTCAAAAGACCTGCCAAAGACCCACTGAGTTTAATCAATGTTTAATAGAACAAGAAATAAATGAATGACTGTCACTAACAGTGCCAGCATCCCACATTGTCTACAGCTTTCCTACCACTCTGTATACGTAATCCACATGATTACGAGTTACAGTTTCCACCCTAGAATACACAGATTGATGGCCATTCTATCAGCAAAGTAAAGTCACGACAAGTCACACCCCAGTTACAGACATCAGAGGCATATACAGGGTGAGTCAGTGACCTTGCACCAAACTGAAACCACGTATTTTAGGGGTCAATAGAAGCCTAAAAGTCCGGGAACACAAAGTTGAAATCTCAACCCTTTCGGAATTACAGGGGGTTGAAATTTCAAGTTTTAAAAAATCATATCTTCCGACGGGAGAATGCTAGCGTCACGGGTCTTTTTCTAGAATATGTGAGAGAGCCGGAGCTATGTGAAAAAAAAATAGAAACCATTTAAAAATTATTATTAAGTCGCATTATTATTGATTTTCTTGCAGTTTCTCGATGAAGCGGCAACATTTTCAGGTACGAAAAAAATTAGTTATTCTGTGATGCACCCAAGAAAATATCGCGTTATAAAAAGTTTAAAATTTTAATAAATGTGGCCAGGATAAATTACTGAGAGTTTTCCGCTGGAGATTCTCAATCCCAGGTTTATGGCAGCATTGTAGAGTTCATCAACCTGACCCTTTTTTTTCTCTCTCACTCTCACTCACTCTTTCTCTCGCACTGCGATGTTCGGTAGCAGGCCCTCGAGATAAGCTGGGCCTAACTGACCTAGGCAAACAGACACCCGAGCCGACTTCGAGCCTTCTACCGCCGCAGTGACACATGTGTGTGTGTGATTGGTATGATTGTGGATTATACTTTATGGAAAGACTGAGTGAGAGAACGAAATGCGTGAGACTTCAGGATGGACGCGATGGCGAAACAAATGAGGGAGGAAAGAGCAGGGAGTCGGAGACGAACGTTGATCAGGGAAGGATGTCTCTAGCGAGTGAAGCGCTGAGTGCGAGTACAAGAGTTTATTATCTATTATTACATATCAATATCAAATATATTAACTACGTGTTGTGTGACTGAGTGTTACTAATTCCCAACCAACCCAACAACATGCAGCCATAAACTCGGGATTGAGAATCTCTAGCGGAAAACTTTCAATAATTTATCCTGGCCACATTAATTAAAATTATAAACTTTTTATAACGCGATATTTTTTGGGGTGCATCACAGAATGACTGTGATTTTTTTCGTACCTGAAAATGTTGCTGCTTCATCGAGAAACTGCAAGAAAATCAATAATAATGCGACCTAATAATAATTTTTAAATGATTTCAATTTTTTTCACATAGCTCCGGCCCTCCCACATATTCTAGAAAAAGACCCGTGACGCTAGCATTATCCCGTCGGAAGATATGATTTTTTAAAACTTGAAATTTCAACCCCCTGTAATTCCGAAAGGGTTGAGATTTCAACTTTGTGTTCCCGGACTTTTAGGCTTCTATTGACCCCTAAAATACGTGGTTTCAGTTTGGTGCAAGGTCACTGACTCACCCTGTATACAAACACAGCTACCCGATCAACGAAATAAGACTAATACTACACGGAAACCTGATTGGAGCCTTCGCCACCACCCGAACTCCTGGCATTAACAACGCTTTTGCCAAATAAGCACTCTTATCTCTAATCTTCAACGCTCTCTCATGCCCATGTATACTCTCGCAATTTCAAAACATGCATATATTTTTTCCAGATGCCCATGTGCATATAATATTGAAGACGCTAGAAACACAGTACTCCTGATGACTGACAAGCAGGCCCTGAGCTTGCAGGAGCGGCCCTACACAAAACCTCATGGGATAATTAAAAAAGAAAAACAAATGGAGCACTTGGACACTCTTTTCTGGAAATTCAAGTTGTACTTCGCATTACGCCGCTGGCCGCCCGTTGACCGCCGATCTCAATATCGCGGCGCGCGCAGTAACCATCGCTGTACTAGAAGCTAAATATTTTGAAAGAAACGACGAAGTGATAACGTTCCCAGCGTGGATCCCTATCCTTAAGTCACACGATCCCCTACCTTCTAACGTGCACGGCTACAATCGGGAACGCTGAGGCTATCCCAGTCACGCATACAACTGCAGGCAGGGTTCAGGAGAGGGAGAGGGAAAAGGGACTGCATTTACACGCTGAGCCAGGTGGCGCGCAGGGAAATAAACAGGGAAGGGGGCCAGCTGGTAGCATTGATTACAGATTTTAGAGCGTTTGACGCGGTGGACAGGGAAGTGCTGTGGAAAGCGATGGAGGAGAGAGGAGTCAGCGAGGGATAGAGGGAGAGGATAAAAGAGATATATGTATAGGGAGACAAGCTGCAGGGTAAAGGTGGGGGAGGAAGTAGGGGAAAGGTTCTGGGTGGCAAGAGAGCTAAGGCAGGGATGCCCGCTGAGCGCGACCCTATTTAATATCCTGGCGGCGGACATGGTAGATAGGTTGAGGGGGTTGGGAAGTGAGGGGGTAAGGTTGGGAGGTAGAGCGCTGCGAGTGCTGGCCTACGCAGACGATATCGTGGTGGTGGCGAAGAGTAAGGTGGAGATGAGGCGGGTGATGAGAGGATTGGAAGGATACCGTCGGGAAAAGGGGTCGGAAGTCAACGTCGTGAAGACCAAGATTATGAGATTCAGGAAGGGCGGGGGATGAAGGAGAGAGGGGTGATGTAAATGGGGGGAGGGCGGTGGACGAGGTCAGTGAGTTTAAGTACTTGGGGTATGTGGTAAGGAGTGGAGGAGGGCAGGCGGGACAGGTTAGAGATAGAGTGAGGAAGGCAAGCGTGGTGATGAGGGAGGCATGGGGGATCGGGAAAAGGGGAGTGTCCACTTTGCGCACATGTGGATTTTCGGACACAGTGGAATTTGCCCACAGTGGAATCAGGACACATGGCTGTGGAAACTGCACACATGACACGTGTAGTAGCATGACTGACTTGGGACTATAAAACATAATGAGTCTCATTCTGCTTTACAGTCACAGGTCACGTCAGTGCCAGATGAGGGGATGGGGGCGCAACTGTAAAACGTGATAAGTCTTATTATGCTTTACAGTCACAGGTCAGGTCAGTGCCAGATGGGGGGAAGGGGGCGCAAACGCATAATTTACAAATAATGGCCAATTGGCAATAGTTAATACCACGGATATATCTGAAAAACTTCAGTACGAATTACGCATGATTAGAGGTAAGGTGTGTGCGCAGTACTCTGCAGCCGACTTCCGCTTTTCGTGTAGTAAAGGTGGGCCGAAGACCTTTATCCACTGTCCACAGTAGAGTTCCACAGTAGAGTTCTACTGTGAACTCTACCTACTGTGCGCAGTTTCCGTAGTTCATGTGTGCAACATCCACTCTACACTATTTCGACTGTGGGCACTTTCCACTGTGCGCTGTTTCCACGTACACAAGTTCCAAAACCGGCCCGTGTCCAAAGTGAAATGTGCGCAAAAGAGACTCATCCGGGAAAAGAGTCGTCGGGAGGGATTGGAAAAGGAGGACCTGGCTGATCAACGTTTTGGCGTGGACAGTGGCCAGTTACGGGGTTGAGGTGTGGGGTTGGTGGGAGAGAAGGGAGAGGGACGCGTTAGAAGAGAGGTATTTAAGGTGGGTGTTGGGGGTGGGGCCGAGGACGGCAGGGTAAATGGCCAGAGAGAAGATGAAGCGGGAGAAGGTGAGGACGAAGGCGGGGAGGAGGGTGTGGAATTTTGATGAGAAGCTCGGAGCAGGGAAGGGGAGCGAGTGGGCTAGAAGGTGCTGGAAAGAGGTGAGGAAAAGAAGGGTGGAAAGAGGAAGTGGGAGAGGGAGAGGGAGATCCGCGTCGGATGGAGAAGAGAGGAGGGTAGCGGGGTGCCTGGAATACGGGGAGGTAGAGAAGAAGGATGAAGAGAAGCAGAGCAGGGAAAGGTGGGCTAAGATACGGGAGTCAAACTCGAACAGGCGGTACAAAGAGGTAATGGGGGAGGGAGTCCCGGAGTACCTGGAGAGGTGGTGTAGGTTCGCGAGGTATCGGTTGAGGCAGGCCTGTCCAAGCCGTGCTCCGGAGCAAACTCGCGTCCCCCACCCGAGTCCGAGCGTTCTAACGTCATCACGGCGACAACTGCGACGCGCCACGATGCTCACCGGGGCACCGTCTCGTTCTACAACAATCTACGGCATTGTGTACAAAGATATGGAGAAAACCAACTGCGCAATGTAAATTTTATGTAATCGTGTACAGAGCTCTCAATATATGATTCGGAATTCAAATCACGCGCGGCGAGTTACCGCCAGCTGCACTCACAAAGAGTAGTGGGTGAGAGCTGCGTCGAGTGTGGAAGGGGAACGAGGCGTGTGAGGGGCCCCGCTGCTGGACAGGCCTGGGTTGGGGGGAGAAATGAGGGAGGGAAGGCACTGGGAGCCAGGGGAACGTAGGCGGTGCAGGGTGTGTGGGAGCATAAAGGAACCTTGGGAGTATGGGATGGTTGAATGTGTGATAAGAGACTGGAGCTCTCTCTCTCTCTCTTTGTAGATGGACGTAAGTTTGAAGTGCTCCGCGATTTTCACCCGCTATTACCGTTCGTGGCAGTTTCTCAAGCTAAATCTCAGCTTAATCGCGAGTGGAATACTCTTCGATCCGAAGGCTTGGTAATAAAAGTGCCTCGTGGTAGTGCTCGACGGGAATTCGTGCACCTCTCGCAGCCCGCCGAGTTTGAGGTTATTCCTACACCGCGCGACCTGTCATAACACGATGGGAAAATCAAATTGCATCCGCTGCGGTAAGGACGTCGCCACTGTCGTCGGTAAGTGCAGCGATTGCCAGGCAACATTCCATCCAGGCTGCTTTCGTGCTAAAATGCATAAAATTCGGGGTGCCGACGGCCAGCTCATAACCTGCCCGGGCCAGCTTGCCGCCCGCAAACCGCCACGAACGCAGCGAAGCCTACGAAAACGGCTACTGCGACAAGCGAGAAGTCAGTGTCACCGGCCGCTGGACAACGCAGCCAATCAGAATCGGCCTCCCACTCCGCACCTGTCGCGACGCTGGTGAGCACCGATTTCGCGCTGCCAGGTGCTACGCGTACTCCCAGGGCTGCGCTCACTGGGCTGGGGCTAGTGACGTTACTGCCCCCCACTCCAGCCGTAAATCGTCTCGGTAACGCTGATGCTGGCGCAGATGACACCGATGCCGATACTGAAGCTACCAATTTCTCGCTTCTCACTCCTTCGCCTGGCACTTCTTCGCTTGTATCGAAGGCTCCCCCCGCCCTGCACAACCCGTCATCAATTGTGCCGCTGAAGGAACTCAAGGAGCTCTCCACGGCGATTGCTTGCTGCATGGACTCCATCCGAAATTTCCAATCGACGCAAACTGCGTACAACGATCGCCTGGAAAATCATATCTCCGACCTCCGGACGGACCTTCGCCCGCAAATCGCTCAGTTAACCGCCGACCTCCTCTCGTTGGACAGGCGGGTTGCTCAGGAGAGCAGCCATTCCCAGCAGCGTATGGACGCCCTCCACGCCAAGATCTCTGCGTGCTCCGCCGAGCATGCCGCCACTCACGACACCCTCGCAGCCCGAATGGGCCGCATTGAGCTGACGCAGCGCTCCTAGGCTGGGGTCCTCTTCTCACCACCACCGTCTGCAACCCTGGAGGTCAAGGTACAGTCGCTTGCCGCCGAAATAACGCGAATGCAATCCAGTCGCCGCGCCTCCGACATTATTATCACTGGACTCCCGGAGAAGCCGACTGAAGACTTGCGTTCGATTTTCGTCCGTCTCTCCGCTATCCTTCAGGTTCCTCTCGTACCTGCTGACATCTCCAGGGTCACCCGTTTGTGTGGCTCTCCTGACGTGGGCCGGCCCAGGCTAGTCCTCGTCTCGGTAGCCTCAATCGCGACCAGGAACGCCGTTCTTGCGGCCATGAGGGTCAAGAAGTTTGTTCTTGTCTCGGCTATCGATGCGACGTTGGAGAGTCGGCAGGTGCGATCGAACGAATACCTTCCTCGCGAGACCTGGACCTTGCTCAGAGCGGTTCGCACGGAAGCTAGGTCGCGCGGTTACCGCCACGTTTGGCAGCGGAGTGGGACGATCCTTGTCAAAAAGGACGGGAATAGCCCCGTTATTGCTATCACCCAGGCTTCCGAAATCCCGGCTAAGCTGCCGTAGGTGGCCGCGCCGAATGCCCTGCACAACGTTCTTGCTCGCTCCGTTCCCCTGGGACGGCAACAGTGTCTTCGTGTGCGTCACACCAACGCTGGCTCACTTCCTCCTCGCGTCGCGGAGTTTTGCGATTTTCTTGCGGCGGCATCTCCGCCATACGACACTGTTGCCGTCTCTGAGACTTGGCTGCGGCCGCGTGACGACGGTTCCTCCTGCGCATTAGAGGGATACACCCTGTACCGTGATGGCCCGGTGGTGGCGTCGGACAGTGGGGTATTTGGCCCAAAAACGAGGTCAAAATGCAATTTTAAAAATTTCGCAAAAACTATACTATCTCTTTTGATTCGATTAACTAAATGTCTGAAGAACATTGTATCAACATTGTTTTTTTCATTTAATCATTAATTACACTCTGGTCTTCCTTGGAAAATGAACATTTTTACGTCGCTCGTTTCATTCTCACGACACGCGAAAACAGTAATTCTTTAAACCTAATTTTCAAGTATTTAAAACAAATTATACAGATTCTTACATTTTCAGCAGCATTCATGTTCGTATACCCTTTGCTTTTCTATAGGTGCGATGTGTTCATTACATGTATTTTCATAGTTAATAATTTTTGAAATCTGGGAAGAAGCTAAGTAAGTAATTCAGGATTCTAAAAATGTTTTAATGATTTTGTTATACTTCCGAGTGAGTCCCGATGCTCTACATAGGCTCATTTTATTCAGTAAAGCTTACTGATTACGACGAAAAAAAATCAATCCCGGATTCGTCCGGATGGGCATTATACAGAGATTTTAATCAGAAATGACACAGCAGATTGATACAGCACAAACAGCGTTTTTTTAAAATACCTTGAGAAGCAGATGTCGTAGGAACATAAATTTTTTTTTAAAATGTTTGTACTTACACGCACCGACTAAGAGCCTTGTCTAAGGTTCGAAATATTTATTTATTTAAAAATTATTTAAAAAAAAAATATTTTCATCTATTTTTATCAAATATTGATCATTCCTCGCGTGACTTTATGCCGATAAACTGCGGACAAAAACGGAACTCACGTGTTCCCTCATTTTTTAATTGTTTTTGGATAATTAGAGATGATACAAAAATTTGTCAGTGTTGGCCGAAAATGCACTGCTAAAGAGCAATTCTGAGGGAAACTAGAATCTTTTTAAACTATTTGAACTATATTACTGTTTTATAACGTTATCTTTTTTGTACGAATAGAGGTACCAGTTACAACGTATAGGGAAGCGGTTGTAGCAGGTATGCTCATAAAGTAATTCATCGACCATGAGGTGTTACATCTGTGGTGCCACATCCCGGCAATTCAATAATTTGGACGCCAGAGTGGAAACACATCCAGACTCATTAAAATTTGGATTATCTATTTTACACGCGCGGATTCGATTATTCGAAAATTTATTACATCTATCGTATAGATTGTCTCTAAAAAAATGGCAAGCACACACAGACGAAGAAAAATCCATTGTGGCCAAGGAAAAAAAAAGAATTCAGGACCAATTTCGGAGCAAATTAGGCCTTATTGTGGATAAGCCTAAGCCTGGCTTTGGCAATACGAATGATGGGAACACCAGCCGAAGATTCTTTGTAAATGAAGAAATATCAGCGGAGATCACTGGCATTAATCTTGAATTGATTCACAAATTCAGAGTGATTTTAGAAACCATTTCAAGCGGATTTAAAATCAACTTAACTAAATTTTCAACGTATCTTGCTGATACGGCAAAACTGTACGTTCAATTGTATTCGTGGTATCCCATGGCCACGACGACACACAAGATTTTAGTTCACGCATCTGCTGTAATTGAACATGCAATTTTAGCAATTGGACAGCTATCCGAAGAAGCAGCAGAAGCTCGGAATAAACATTTTCGTGCCTACCGGTTAGAACATTCTAGAAAAATATCCCGAACAACGTGCAACGAAGATATAATTCAACGCTTATTATTAACGTCGGATCCGTAGATATCAAGTATGCGGAAAACGCAAAAGAAGATAGGGATACAGTTTCTTCCAGAAACGAAAAGTCTCCTCCTTGCAGACGAGCCTCATACGGCCGAAGAGACTGTTGACGACAATACAGATGAAGATAAAGAAAACTTATAAAATATTTGTAGTATGATTTAGAATAGGAAATTTTGTAATAGAGTGTAGTAAAATACATTGTAATATTATAATAAGTAACATGTAAAGTAGCATAATAAATCTGTAAATATTGCAAAAAATGTTCATTCTTTACTAAGCCCAAAAAAATGTTTAACGTTCGTATTATTAACAATTAACCCTAAGAATATAAACTAGAATCCTTCACCTTTAAAATGGTCTTTCGTTCATCGAATTTAAATAATATTTACCGAAAATATGACAGTTTGAAGATAGAGTGAATTTTCAAATACGCGTGGCCGGCTTTTAGGGCCAAATACCCCACTGTGCGTCGGCCTCTATATCCGGAACCATCTCTCCGCACGTGCTAGATCTCCTCCTTCGTTCCCTTTCACTCAGTCCGATCCAGCGGTGGAATTCCTCTTTCTTGAATTTAATATAACTTCATTTTCACGCGTCGTCGTTTAGGTTATTTACCGCCCCCCCCCCCCCCCCCCCCGCCCTCATGCAGCCCTTACTCCACTCGAGCCGATTTTCGAGCAATTCATCTGCGGGTACGAGCAGAGATTGATCCTGGGAGACTTTAGCGCTAATTTGAACGTGGACTCGCCGGACACCATTTTTCTTCGGTCGCTGTTCTGGGAGTTCAACTTAGCGGTGGCCCCTCACGGGGACACCCACTATACCTCGACCCCGTCCACCAGGATTGATCTCTGTCTCGTCGGTTATAAGGACCTTATCCTTTCCGTGGGCCAGCTGGGCGGGCCGTTCCTCTCGGGGCACGATCTTATCCAGCTGGTCTACGACTCCACTGATCCAGGGAGTGAACCGCGTAGTGCCCGTTGCCGGAACATGCGTGCCATCGACCCGCCCACCTTGCACGCGTCCCTTGAGGAGCTCACCCTTCGGGTGCTGCACAGCTCCTGGGACACAGCGGACGGTTTGGTGGCCGTGTTTTCCGGTGAGCTTCTGTCTTGCTTAGACACTCTGGCGCCTTACTACCGACTTACCGGAAATCAGGCAAATGATGAGGCTGCGTGACTCTCTCCGTCGTGATTATTGCAGGACCAGGAGTCTTAATTCTCTCACCCAGTACAGGATTTTGCGGAGCCAGGTGAAGTCTGCGCTTATTACGGCTCGCCTGGCGTACCTGCGCCAGTTCCTTTCCGCCCTCCGCAATCTTGCGGAGTTGTGGCGAGTGCTTCGCTCCCACAACCTCGTTCCCGCTCCTCGTCGTCCTGCGTCTTTACCTCCTCATCTCGCACTTGACTCACTCAATTCCATCTTCCTCTCGATCCTTCCGGCCTTGGCTTCGAACTCGCCTCTTTTCCTTCTTTTCCCTGGCCGTTTTGACGACGGCCAGTATCACTTTCCCCACATCACCCTCGACCTCATCCATCGCATCGTTCCCATCAGGCCATCCATGGTTATGCCATCGGACGGTCTGCCTCCTCTGTTTTTGTCCTTGTGTTCCCCCACCCTGGTTCCTCTCATTGTCGACATCCTTAACACCTCTCTGTCGTCTTCTGTTTTCCCTGGTATGTGGAAGCGCGCTTGCGTGGTTCCCACACCAAAAATCCCGAACCCTACGGAACCCTCTCATTCTCGACCAAAATCCCTGCTCCCTGAAATGTCCAAACTCCTTGGGAAGGTGGTCCTGCACGACGTCCAAGACTTTTTGCAACAGTCTAGGCGTATGGACCCCTTCCAACATGGGTTCGTCAAGGGTCGTTCGACTCAGACAGCCCTTCTAACTCTCACTGAGGACGTCAGGCGGGCAGTGGATGAGCGCTGCTTCACCATCCTCGTATGTTTTGACTTCTCGAAGGCGTTCGATACGGTCAACCATCGCACACTTATGAATATCCTTCTCGATCTCAACTTCCCTCTTCCTGTGCTGCAATGGTTTTGGTCGTATCTGTCGGACAGAAGTCAAGCCGAGAGGATCGGAGACGAGCTCTCCTCGTGGGAGTCTGTCAATTCCGGGGTTCCGCAGGATTCAGTACTGGGCCCGTTCCTGTTCATTTTATACCTTCTGCGTATCAACACGGTGATCCGCCACTGTCGCATTATCAAGTATGCGGATGACCTGCAGATTTACCTCCACATTCCTCACCACGAGGTCGAGGAGGGAATCTGCAGTGTCAATGAAGACATCCCCCGCATAGTGGCGTGGTCCAGGGACGGCGACCTCACGTTGAACCCAGCGAAGACCCAGTGTATGATCTTAGGTACATCGCGCGCGCTAAATGGCCTTGATCTTAACTCTGTACCCGCCGTAACCGTGGCGGGTGAATCAGTTCCTTACTCGAACGTGGTTATGTCTCTCGGCGTCCACCTCCAGAGCAATTTGGGGTGACACGAGCAAGTCGTCGTGACTTGTAGCAAAGTCTACGGCGTACCCTCATCTCTGTACAGGAACCGAGACGCACTTACCCGTTCGCTCTGGGCCGCCCTTGTCAGGAGACTGATCTTTCCACACTTTGATTATTGTTGTTTGTTGTACGTCGGCATGAATATGTTGTCGATGAGGTGAGACTGCAGCGGGCTATGAATGCTTGTGGTCGTTTCTTCTTCGGGGTGCGGCGTGATGTTCACATCACTCCGTACTACGAACGATTGGGATGGCTCAAGGTTCGCCAGCGTCGCCTGTACTTCCCCGGCTCCTTCATGTTTGACGTCCATCACGGTAGTGTTCCCGACTCACTAGCAGCGCTGTTCGAGCGAATTTCGGACAGTAATGTAAGGAGATCGCCGCGGTCGCATTCGTATCCTAGATTAAGAGACGCGGTAGCGTCTCGCGCCAAGTATACAGGGTGTCCCAGCAAGAATGTCGAATGGAAATATCTTCGTCAATTGTGAAGATACGCGAAATCCGTAGATACCCGAAGATACGCGAAATGCTAGACAATTTATTTCGTTCTACTGCGTTCCTCCTGTGCATGTAAGTTTTCGCATACACAGCATATTGCTAACTCTCACCGATACATACCCTGTTCTTTACATAGGACTTTGTCAACTTACACGATTGGAACGCCACGATTTACAAGTCTTGTTCTTTAAGATATAGAATTTTATGCCTCGTTATGTCATTTATTGTATGCAAGCGTTCCAGGCTCGTTTGAACCCACAAGTTCATGTTTGAAACCTTTTCGTCACCCTTCGATTAAAGTAAGTTATCATTAATAAGCATTAATACTTGTCACCTTCCCTGCGCACTTTGTTCTAGTCCCATACTTAACGCCAAATGTAGGAAATGGTTAAGGTTTTCCATGGTTTTATTTTTATTGACAGACTGTTGTAATATAACTGAAGAGGACTCCAAACCTGGGAGTCGAAACGTAAAGTGTGTTTTAATCTCATACTTCTAAGGATTGTATACATGGCCAAAACTTACCTGCATTATGAATATCTCCAGTCTAACAAACTCAAACACTAATTCTTGTAATTATAGTTACGGTAAGTACATCAGAAGTGGGAGGTAAAGTTTTAACAGTAGGATTTACAATATCAATATGTAATAAATATAATTTACAAGAAACCAAATTTCGAACCATACTATTTTATATGCTATACATTAATTTTGTGTAATTTGCAACTCTGATGCATGTTAATCATTACTTTATATACAAACTTCTGTACGATATCCTATATGTAACATGTATACATTATATCGTTTAATGTTTGGTTTCTTGTAAATTATATTCATTACATGTTTAAATTGTAAATCCTACTGGTAAAACTTTACCTTACACTTCTGATGAACCTACCGGAACTATGATTACAAGAGTAATAAAGCCTTTCAAGTAGGAATTACAATATAAATATGTAAAAAATACAATTTTCAATAAAGCAAATTTACAATATAAACATGTAATCAATATAATTTACAAGAAACCAAACATTAAATAACATTAATGAATAAACTTCTTAGATATCTTAAATGCCACTTTCGCAATCTTCGAAACCCAAATAAATTACAGTTCCGTTGACGTTTGGGTTCCTTGGTGCGAAATCCTCTTCAGAATTTTATTGGAGATCCGAAATCTACAAAATATTTTAGTACTTAAAGTTAAACGATAGTAGCGTGAGAATTTACAAAATTTAACAATGATTATTGTATAATTTTAAGTGTAAGTACTAAAATAATTTGTAGATTTCGAATAGTGAATAAAATTCTGAAGAGGATCCCGTACCAAGGAATCGACACATCAACGGAACTTTAAGCTATCTCGATTTTAATCTTACCAATTCAGAAAATCATGCTATTCATTAGTAACTAAAAACGGTAATTATTTACAATTGGGCACTCCTCGCCGATTTGGCTGAAATTTGAATATGTTGTACTCTTCGATACGTAGATTGCAGATATGCAAATAAAAATTGTCGCTCTCTTTCCGTTCTTGAGATATCAATAATTATGTTAACTAATTATATAACAATAGGTAGCGCTGTGCCGATTTGGCTGTAAATTAAATATGTTATAGAGCTTGATGCGTAGATTACATATTTGCGAATACAAATTACCGATCTCTTTCTATTCTTAAAATGTGAATGATTACACAGGTCAACAAAATTCTACTTTTTTTTTGGTGCCTCCAATATTAAAGCTGATTCTGATAGTATTTGGCGTGCTGATTCCGAATATACCCCCCTTTTTTCGCCAGCAGCTCTAGTTTTTGAGATAGTTGAATTTGAAGATTTTCACGTTTTTTCAACTTTGAGCCGTCTTTGTAACAAAACTATTAACATTAAACAATTTTTATTTATAGCAACAGATTCTGTGGACCTTGACGAATAAAATGATATATTTAAGTTATGCAATATCTATTTGCAAATTTGTTTAAACAACGATTAAATCTGGCGGGACCCAGTTTTTGTGTCAATTTTCCGACTTTCATTTCGATTTTACTTCGAATTTGAACCTCTATAGCAAATTCTAACCATCCTACGGGATAGAGCAGACATTTCTCTATGGAAAATGATTTTCATAATGTGACGAATGTCACCTGGTTTTGCACAACAAGATAAAACGTTAGTGCGAGTCATGCGTCGTGCGCAGTGGTTCTCGCGCGCAACGGGACCCGGTGTCGTTCCTAAGTGGTCGCCAGTGCGCGCTACATACCGGAGAACTACTGCCCACGGCGCATGAGTCGCACTAACATTTTATCTTGTTGTGCAAAACCAGGTGACATTCGTCACATTATGAAAATCATTTTCCATAGAGAAATGTCTGCTCTATCCCGTAGGATGGTTAGAATTTGCCCTAGAGGTTCAAATTCGAAGTAAAATCGAAATGAAAGTCGGAAAATTGACACAAAAACTGGGTCCCGCCAGCTTTAATCGTTGTTTAAACAAATTTGCAAATAGATATTGCATAACTTGAATATATCATTTTATTCGTCAAGGTCCACAGAATCTGTTGCTATAAATAAAAATTGTTTAATGTTACTAGTTTTGTTACAAACACGGCTCAAATTTGAAAAAACGTGACAATTTTCAAATTCGATTATCTCAAAAACTAGAGCTGCTGGCGAAAAAAGGGGGGTATATTTGGAATCAGCACGTCAAATACTATCAGAATCAGCTTTAATATTGGAGGCACCAAAATGGCTGTTGACCTGTGTTATATGCGCGAAAATGCACTATTCTTTACTGGCACTCTATGAAATATTGTTCTCCTTATCGAATTTCATGCATTATCATTATATTATACGTTAGCGCCCCCTTCACCTCATCTGGCACTGACCTGACCTGTGACTGTAAAGCATGATTAGTCTTATCAAGTTTTACAGTTGCGCCCCCTTCCCCTCATCTGGCACTGACCTGACCTGTGACTGTAAAGCCTAATGACACTTAGTACGTTTTATAGTCACAAGTCAGGTCAGTGCCAGATGAGAGGAAGGGGGCGTAACTGTAAAACTTGATAAGTCTAATCATGCTTTACAGTCACAGGTCAGGTCAGTGCCAGATGAGGTGAAGGGGGCGCTAACGCATAATATAATGATAATGCATGAAATTCGATAAGGAGAATAGTATTTCATAGAGTGCCTGTAAAGAATAGTGCATTTTCGCGCATATAATCAATAATATTTTAAGAATAGAAAGAGATCGGTAATTTGTATTCTCAAATATGTAATCTACGCATCAAGCTCTATAACATATTTAATTTACAGCCAAATCGGCGAAGCGCTACCTATTGTTATATAATTAGTTAACATAATTATTGATATCTCAAGAACGGAAAGAGAGCGACAATTTTTATTTGCATATCTGCAATCTACGTATCGAAGAGTACAACATATTCAAATTTCAGCCAAATCGGTCAAGTGGACACTATTTTACAGAGGATTTTAAAAATTAATATTTTTCATATAATTGTTAATAACTCGAAAACGAAAAGAGAGCGACAATTTTTACTTTCAGATCTGTCGTCTACGCATTCAACTCTACTACATATTCAAATTTCAGCCAAATCGGCGAGGAGTGCCCAATTGTAAATAATTACCCTAAAAACTACCCGTTCGAAAAAGCATCCCTACATCGCTAGTTTTCATCATTTCTAAAATTCACGTAAAGGTTTCCAAGTTAAGAGTTAGATGCCTCACCCTATACACTACTAGCTAGATTTCTGCACGAAATTCGGGACCGAAAACTTTCAATCAAGAAGTACGAGTCGAGAATCGTGCCCAGCGAAGCGTGAAATCCGAGAGGTCGGCGGCTTCCTTTGTTGTCGATGCCGCGCGCGATGAGTCATAGTGTAAATTTAAAAATTGTTTTTTTTTTAATTTATTTTGAATAAATGTTACACTATTGTATTCCCCACGTTCTGCCGATGAGAATGGTACCAAACACTATGGAATTTATTAAAACAGATCAAAAGTTACGTGCGATTGTCGGATGCGAGTCTCGTGCAATGATCGAGACCAGCACCGTTTCGACCGTGCAGCGCGATCCTTCTATCGCACGTAACTTTTGATCGGTTCTGACAAATTCCACAGTGTTTGGTATCATTTTCATCGGCAGAACAGGGGGAATACAATAATGTAACTTTTATTAAAAATAAATTAAAAAAAAACAATTTTTGATTCGCATTATGACTCATCGCGCGCGAGCATCGACTACAAAGTAAACCGCTGATCGCTCGGTTTTCACGCTTCGGTGGGCACGAGGAGGAACACCTAGGTGTTGGGGATGATTCCCGTGCAACTGTAAAGTACATAATTTCGGGCAAAAAGCGAAAGACTACTGTATAATGATCCCCGGTAACAATAAATTTCCGATCACGAGTGACTTACATATTATTACTGTAGCTGTAAAATACGATTGTAGCTCGGAACTGCATGAAAAAACAAATCAACCGTAATTTGCACAATGTATAAAAAAAGTTTAAAGTGTACAAAAAGGATTGAAATCCCAACAAATGATATTACATTATGCATGTAACGTACAAAAATGCGCCAAGTATGTATATAGCACTATAATATGCTTTCTACAAAAATAATGCTCCCCACGAAAATAAGAATCTTATACTACAGACAACTGTGCATTACAAAAAAATCTTACAATAATATAATAGCGTAAAAAAGTAGTGAAATTAATGTTTACCAAGTATATGCGCCAAAGTGCATACCAAATTTTGAGTCACAACAAAATCTCCACATATTTCGAAAATTATGATACTTACAAAAATGAGAATCTTACAATAATATTACAGCGTAAAAAAGTAGTGAAATTAATGTTTACCAAGTATGTGCGCCAAAGCGCGTAGCAAATTTTGAGTCACATCAAAATCTCCACATATTTCGACAATTATGATACATTCTGTTTCCGCCATTATGGATAGAGTTATTTGAAAAGTAGAAAAAACGTCAAATTGGAACCTAAACAGAATCTCCGGCACTCAGACTCAGATTTTTTTAAACTTCGTAGGTTTGTAGCCCTCATCGAACACTCTAAAATTCACTTTTCGGTTCTTCGATAACATTAATAGTTTTTAAGTTATTTAAATGCAAAGTTTTGGATCAACTTTTTTTAAAAAACTTATAATTCCAAAAGTAATAGAGGTACCATCATGCGCGAACCACCGTTTTATTCGGAAATGTTCAAATTTTAATTATTAAGATACTCCATGTTGGTAAAATGGTACTAATTAGTTATGAAATATGAATATTGTTTAAAATTAAATAAAACAGTGAAAAACATTATCGATTACTTTCAAATAAATGTCATGGATGGTCTGTGGCATAATGAACAAACTCTGTTAATTTCAAATCGAAGAAACAAAAATATCCGTTTCGACCAGTCGTGATCGCAAGTTCCTCTGCTCTCGTGTTTAGCACAATATAGTTTCACCAGTGTGCTAAAGATTCTGTGTCTGAATATTTTATTTCATTAACCTACCCATAATCTCCTATAGTAGGTTAAGGAAGATGGAAGTCATTGTAACACCATAGGGGAACAATAAACAAGTACATACATAAATTGGACTTTCGTCTAAGGATAATTATTTTTTCCAGTTTTAAATATTCTTATAAATTTTTATAAACAATTACGTCCTTTAATAATACATACCTGTTTTTTCCATTCCAACATGACACAGGATCGCAAGGCGAAGCCACCCATCTGCACCATTAAATCGAATGACACCCACCCCTAAAAAGTGTAAAGAACTACCCACTTGAATAACAAAAGAACGGTACGGTAGAGAAAAGAATTTTATAAGGAAAAGTAGTGCAATACATGGAATACTTTAGAAGAGCATGAAAAAATTCATGAAAATTTCATTTGTTTACACATTTTATTCAACATAAATTTTTTGGACCATGGTTTTTCTCCTATACCCAAATTTAGCACTCGAATACCTTTGCAGCGAAGCATTCATCGGCAAATCCAGGCACACGGATCGAAAGATTAATTTTTTCTGAGTCGATTGCGACTAAAAATATGCCGATTAATACTATGGTTGCAAAGATATTAATTCTAAAAAATAATTTTTCGGGTGAAATATTTGTGGAAGAGTTTTAGATGGCTCTGCGTGTCAGCGTACTTTTCCCGACGTCGCCAGTAGAGGCACTGCTGTGCCGCCTGATTGTACATGCTCATGCATACCCGACAATACATGCATACAGACACACACGCATGCAGTGTTTGGCGTTTCTGAACTTCGCGCGGTAATCCTCCACGTGGTCGCAGCCAGGGATGGGCAAACGTGACTAATTTTACGCTTGATTTTTTTTATTCACGAAGAAAATGCCTTGATTTTTTTTAGTCACTAAGAAAATGCTTTGATTTTTTTTAGTCGCGAAGAAAATGCCTTGATTTTTTTTAGTCACGAAGAAAATGCCTTGATTTTTTTTAATCACGCTGAAAATACGTTGATTTTTTTTAGTCACGAACAAAATACCGTGATTTTTCTTAGTCACGAAGAAAATACCTCGATTTTTTTTATTTACGAAGAGATTTTCGTGCATTTCTTTATTAATACGATACGTGCTCGGATAGGAGCGTATGCAGGCGAGTTTTTGCAAGCGGGTAGAAGCGGATTCGAGCGTATTCGAGCGGATACGAGCTGTTTGGTGCTTCTGGGAGTAAATGAAAGATTGCGGGCGCATGAAAAGATGCATGGGCGATTGTGAGCGTGTGAGGACGAACTTTTGCAAGCGGGTAGGAGCGGATTCGAGCGAGTGCGAGCGTATTCGAGCGGATACGAGCGGTTCGATGCTTGTGGGAGTAAATTAAAGATTGCGGACGCATGGAAAGTTGCACGGGCGACTGTGAGCGTGTGAGGACGAACTTTTGCAAGCGGGTAGAAGCGGATTCGAGCAGATTTGAGCGAATACGAGTTGTTCGGACTGTCGGACCGAACAGCTCGGATCCGCTCGAATCCGCTCCTACCCGCTTGCAAAAGTTCGTCCTCACACGCTCACAATCGCCCATGCACCTTTCCATGCGTCCGCAATCTTTCATTTACTCCCAGAAGCACCGAACAACTCGTATTCGCTCGAATCCGCTCGAATACGCTTCTACCCGCTTGCAAAAGTTCGTCCTCACACGCTCACAATCGCCCATACATCTTTTCATGCGCCCGCAATCTTTCATTTACTCCCAGAAGCACCAAACAGCTCGTATCCGCTCGAATACGCTCGAATCCGCTTCTACCCGCTTGCAAAAACTCGCCTGCATACGCTCCTACCCGAGCACGTATCGTATTAATAAAGAAATGCACGAAAATCTCTTCGTAAATAAAAAAAATCGAGGTATTTTCTTCGTGACTAAGAAAAATCACGGTATTTTGTTCGTGACTAAAAAAATGAACGTATTCTCAGCGTGATTAAAAAAAAATCAAGGCATTTTCTTCGTGACTAAAAAAAATCAAGGCATTTTCTTCGCGACTAAAAAAAATCAAAGCATTTTCTTCGTGACTAAAAAAAATCAAGGCATTTTCTTCGTGAATAAAAAAAATCAAGCGTAAAATTAGTCACGTTTGCCCATCCCTGGTCGCAGCATGCAGAAGAAATCGACGTGTATTGGTGAGGAGATTTGTGAATGTGTAGTCAGTGATGAAACAGCGCGTGTTGAACATTATAATAAATATTTAACTTCAGTTGTGAAGTATAATGGACGTGGGTTATGTGTAATTGGTGTTGGTGATACGTTGAATGAGTGACACATTTTTGATGTAAAGAAAAAGGTAATAATTGGTACAGTTGGTTGAAAGATTGAAAAATGAAAATGAAAACAACTAGAAAACGAAAAGAAAGAGGAAAAGAAAAGAGAAGAAAGATGAAGAAGAAGTCACTTACGCCAACTGATTTATCACGGCCAGTAAGAGAACCAAAGAGCAAAAAGTTCAACGACAGCAACTCTAAACAATGAAAATTTACACTGAAGCTTATTACACCGAAGTACAGGTGAAGTAAAAATATTTAATAGCATTATTTACTTTCATTATGTTCACAGCTCCAAGATTCAAAGCAAGGTGTCGATCTAGAGCCCATTGGTACGCGCCGTAAGAGGAAGGGGCCTGGCGAGATGCGGCCGAGGTGGCCCGCGGCGACGCCCGGGGGAATTTAAAAATTGTATCGTAGAATACCTGTCTGCTCACCGATTTGGCTGAAATTTTAATATGTACTAGAGTTTGATGCGTAGATTGAAGATATGCAAGTCAAAATTGTCGCTATCTTATTGTTTTCGAGTTATTAACAATTATATGCTGTGCAACGACGATCCGTGCTCGAGCACGGCCGTACCCGTCACCGCAGCCCGAACCGCCCGCAAATAGCCGCCCTTGATGCTTACTACGCTCCGCCGATCTCGGATGTGGGCGCCAAACCCCCCGATAGGAGCCAATATTTAGTAGTTTCTCAAGATCGGACGCTGATCCGGAACGCACCATGAGTACAAAAGTTCACCCGACCCGACTAGCTCCGGTCTTTTACCCGGGTCCGCGCGATGCCCGATGGGAAGCGCCGGACCGTCCGGCCGACCTGGTACGGCGGAATCGGCCGAGACTCGTTCAGCGCGACTGAAAAGGGAGCATGCAAAACACAAATAACCGCGCGAGGATCAATAGCCCCAACTTTGTAAAGAAAGTCACAGAAATGGATTTATTAACGAAATAAGTAACTCGCAAACCAGGTAACAAAATGGCCGCGTCCGCGTGCCGTCGCTGGAACCTCGAAAACAGACTAAACGTTTGAATTCTAACCGTCGGCCAATCGCACGGCCGATCGCCGCTCGCGTGTCGCTATCGGCCAATCACGAGGCCGTTCGTCGCTCGCTACTACGCGCTTCTATATTTCGCTCGAACTTGACTTGACCACGAAACGGGGAAGATTACGCGTCTTCAGGGCCGGACACTCGCTGCCCTTCGGTCACCCCTTGGCCTGTCCCAGGAGAGGCCTCCGAGGGCCGGGGACCCCCCTCGAAGTCGTCGCGTACCTCGCGACTTTGTTGCCCCGGTCACACCTCTCCTGGTCTATTCCTCTCAGGACCTACCGAACCGCGAGCTAATCCCCTTAATGAAGCCCGAAAAGAGCCGCACAGAAATACCCCAAGAGCCACGCACACACCGAAAAGACGCAAAGGAAGAATCAAGTACTCACCGTCGCCGCCAGCCTGCTAACCTCGGGCCACTGCTCCGTAGACTCACTCGCGTGGCCGAAAAACTCGGTGGATTACTCTAGAACGCGGCCGAAAGACTCTACTGCACACTGTTCGTTACTCCAGACGAATTTTCTCGAGACGCGATTGGAAAGTGCCGATTGGAAATTTGGAACTGTTCACTACGCACGCCGGAAGTCAAGTGGCCTCGAGTTCGCACCTGGCCGACGACGAGGGTTCGTGCCGCAAATCACGCCGCCTGGTTTAATGGGATGAGCTAATTGAGTCCCACGGCGGTCGACAGGTGGTGGGTCGTGTTCTATTCGCAGCCTGGATCCTTGTCGTCTCGATCCTGCTCCCTCTCCGGCGGCAGCTCTGCTTCCCAGTGTGTCAGCTGATCGGTTGCTTGTCGGGATGTCGACCGGGTGATCAGTCCGGCCGACATCGCCGAACTTTCCTGTCTCAAATACAGAATAATAATACGGGGTTAGTGGGTTATTCTTTTGTGCGCTTGGCCCTTCGGAACGTGAATCCCCCCCCCCGGTCCGGCGCGCGTAGCAAGGTGTTTTACGCGGAGGCCGGCGGTGACGGAGCGGCGACAGGACGCTTCGTCACAGCTGCCACGAGAATTTCCTTACTTCTAAAGATGATACGCCGGCTAACCCGGAAATTCCTCATGCACAAAAAGAAATGCGCGAGATTCTCCTCCCTAAACTTCCCAAAATCTACAAATCCTGAATCCGTTGGGCACCAGGCACCGAAGTGCCGCGAGCCGAAGCTCGTTCGAAACAACTACCGAAATCGACTGTATTTACTTCTTCCAAAAATTAACTCGAGAATCTCTTTTACTATCGAACGAAATATCGAAATTTTTCTGAGGACCGGACCACGCGGAATGAGTTCGGTCTCTATCGAGCCTGGGTGGAGTAACGGCACAAAACAGGAATCTCACACAAAATAAAGTTCACACAAGTATTCAAATAAACCCGAAAGTCGGCACATTTATTTTAACGTCATCGTCTAATGGCGGAATTACAGCCACGAAGATCGACAAGTCAACTCTCGGTATTCCACGCGGTAACGCACGCGATGCACGAGATTACATCATCCACTACGGGAGGACTCGATTCAGCAAACTACTACGTAATACCGGAGAAGCCGGAAAATCGTTCACAAATACCGCACAAAATGTGACTCTAACGCGCACATTTATTCAATATTTCCGATCAGACGAAAAGGGCTAATGGAACCTGCTTACCGAATCGCTGTCGTCCCGGGAAAACTCTAAGGTTCACTCCATGCTCTCTTACTAAATTTTGCTCTTACTACTCGTACGGGTACGTCCGCTTAACCACACGATCGAGGATCGAATAATGGTCGATTAACGACTGGGCCGCGTGTTCGGCAATTACGCCGCAAATTCGGCACGCGCAGGCTTGTTGGATTTTTCCGCGACGCTGGTGGTGACGTCACGGGGAGTCCTGTTAATCCTCCACAGATGGCAGGAGATGGTCCTTTTCCGGGAGCTCGGCGGCTGGTGGTCGCCGCTGGCGGGAAACTCTAGCTGCGGCAGGCTGGGTGGGGAGGGATCGGCCCTCAGGCGTCCGCGCCTCGATCCCCACGGGATCGCCGTGCCCTGCGTGGGTCACCAATAGGGGTGGCCCAACACGGAGGTTCCGCAGGGCACCGGTGTCGCACCTCCGGCTCACGCACGCCGGGGTGAGCGTCCCCGTGGCCTCGTTGGCCCACTGACCCCCGGTCAGTGGCGGGAAACGTCCTCTAGGGAGGATCCCCCCGGGATACCTCCCCCGTCCTTGCGCCCTGAGCGCCCCTCCTTCTTCTTTCCACCGGTGCTTTCGCCTCTTCTCCTTGGACCTCGACTCAACAATACGCGGTAATTAGTGGCGGTAATACTTCCCGGAAGGCCCCGGGAGTGGTATCGCGCTTTTCCGTTAGATACTCTCCTAATTTTGTGGCGTTGCCGAAAGTGCAACGTCACAATGCAAAATACTAATTATTAAAATCGTCTGTAAAATAGTGTCTTTTTGACCGCTTCGGCTGAAAATTTAATATGTTGCACTGTTCGATGCATAGATTGTGGATATGCAAGTAAAAATTGTCGCTTTGTTTTCGTTTCTGAGATATTAACAATTATATGAAAAACATTAATTATTACTGTAAAACGGTATTCTCATGACCGATTTCGCTGAAATTTAAATATGTTTTACATTTCGATGGATCAATTACAGGTCTGCAAGTAAAATTGTTACTCTCTTCCCCTATTTAAAATATTAAGGGGTGTATCCTTCACGTTTTACAGTGGCGCCCCCTTCTCCGAATCTGGCACTGACCTTACCTGTGACTGCGAAATGTGATAAGTCTCATCATGCTTTACAGTCACAGGTCAGGTCAGTGCCTGACGAGGTGGGGACGGGGGCGGCGATAAGCCGCCCCTATTTATTTTGCGATACTAGTTTTGTAAACTTGCATGTTAAGCATATTTATAACCGCAAAATAAGTAGAGCGACTTACCGCCGCCCTCCGCTCCCACCTCATCTGGCACTGACCTGACCTATGACTGTAAAGCATGAAGAGATTTATCACGTTTTACAGTCACAGATCAGGTCAGTGCCAGGGGGGGGGGGGGGGCAGCGACCCTTATTATCTTAAAAAGGGGAAGACAATGACAATTTTACTTGCAAACTTGTAATTTATCCGTCGAAATGTACAGCATATTAAAATTTCAGCCAAATCGGTGAGGAGGCAGGTATTCTATAGATTTACCAATTGTTTACATGTAGATACAGGTATATATGGATATATTTTAGATATAGTTATTAGCTGTAAGATTTTTTCTATTATCATTTAGTTCAATCAGTTTTATTTTATTCAGAGTTGTTATATCAGGATGGTCCGGATAGTTAAGGTTTTATATCACTTTACTGGTTTATTATGAGAGCAAACGTTTAGAGGTATACAGTATTGTCTGAAATTAGTAGTCATAATCCGTCGAGCGTCTCCGGTCAGTCTCTTAAGTAGTCCGCGACTTAGGACAGGGTAGGGGGTACAGAGCCAGTGGTTTTGCACAGCTGTAACTTTGTTATAAACGTTCCGCCTGAATTTTCTGCACATTTCACGATTACTTTTAACACAGTTACAGGTGGGCAAACCTTGATCGATTTTGGACTTGAAATAAAGATTCCATAATTTTTGTCAGCAGTGTGTTTATCGACCCCGGGTTGGTATCGATACAAAATGTTTCTTGAGAACAGAATGAATCCGGATTGCGGTTTGCAAATATGCGTCAATGATATAATAACTGAAAATAAGATTTGCAAATATTAAGTTGCTTACTTATATTTGAATGCCACAGTCGGGATTCCATATGTTCTCCAGGAACGATTTCGATCGTTACCAGCTATCGAAGACAATAAATAGCTTTCCAATGTACAGAAGTTGTAGTACAAAAAAATGGTGTAAGAGGATCAGCTTTTCTCAGCGAATAAGGTTGCTCTTGTGTGTTGTATAATAGTTCCAATCCTCAAAAAGTATTCTCCAAGAGAGGTACCCCACCAGGGTCATCCTTAATCAATTGTAATGAAACAAAGAAGAACTTGTAAAATCTCATAAGAAAGGCATTGCAGTGAACTGTAATGAAAAAAAAGTGGGCCAAGTACAAGCAGTTGGGGGGCTCTGGTTACTGTAAGATACAGTAATACATATATTTTCGAAAAAAAATCAACACTTGGCGCGTGCCAATAGTATGTGCGTGTCATTTCCTCATTGTAAATAGGCCCGTATAAATTTTCGAACATATACAGCAACACATGTAATTAACTGTAGTGATGTCTAAGAAGGCGAGACAGGCACGCGCCAAGTCTTTATTTTTTTCCGAATATGTGTAAGCTTTGGCATGCACTTTATACATACACACATGTGCGTCTCCAATGAGGAGACGTTGGTGGGTGGCGCCACGATAGAGATAGGAGAAGCGGATCCCGAAGAGAATAGAAAAACGGAGAATAGAGAGACAGGGAGACAGAGAGAAAAGCGCGAAGATTCGAGGAGCTAAGTTAAAACAATCCAAGTGAAAGAGTGAGGAGCGAGACCAACATCAAACCACGGATCAACACCTCCACGACACCCGGTCGACAGAACATCCAGGAGCACACACATTTAATTGTTGATTCTCTTAGTTTTTAGGTTAGTCAGCCCACGTTCAACGAATCTAACTCTAGTCCAACTCATTAAGTAAAATAAATCAAACTCTTAATTTTTAGCCGAATCACGGTGTGTTTGTTGCCCAGTGATTCCTCCAACATTATATATGTATTTTTTGCTAGGACCAAATATGTTTGCCTTCAATTTGTGAATGCTTGGCAAACGTGAATTTCACAAATTCTTTTGACGGTACATCTTACAGTAACCAGAGCCCCCCAACTGTTTGTACTTGGCCGACTTTTTTTCATTACAGTTCACTGTAATGCCTTCTTTTGAGATAAAGTCTTACAAGTAGGAATAACATTATAAACCTGTAAAAAATAAAATTTTCAATAAAGCAAATTTACAATATAAACATGTAATAAATATAATTTAGAAGAAACCAAACATTAAACGATATAATGTATACATGTTACATATAGGATATCGTACAGAAGTTTGTATATAAAGTAATGATTAACATGCATCAGAGTTGCAAACTACACAAAATTAATGTATATCATATAAAATAGTATGGTTCGATATTTGGTTTCTTGTAAATTGTATTTATTACATATTAATATTGTAAATCCTACTGGTAAAACTTTACCTTCCACTTCTGATGTACTTACAGTAACTATAATTACAAGAATTAGGGTTCGAGTTTGTTGGATTGGAGGTATTCATCACGCAGGTAAGTTTTGGCCTTGCATACAATCAATAGGAGTACGAGATTAAAATACGCTTTATGTTTCGACTCCCAGGTTTGGAGCCCTCTTCAGGTATAGTACAACATTCTGTCTATAAAAATAAAAAACAGACATTAAAAATCTTATCTATTACCTACATTCGGCGTTAAGTATGGGACAAGAACAAATTGCGCACGGATGGTGGCAAGTATTAATGCTAGCTTACTTTAATCGAAGGGTGACGGAAAGCTTTCAAACGTGAACTTGTGAGTTGAAACGAGCCTGGAGCCCTTGTATACAATAAATGACATAATAAGGCATAAGGCTGTATGTTGACAAAATCCTGTGTCACAACAGGGTATGTGTCGGTGAGGGTTAACAAAATACTGTGTGTGTGAAAACCAGTTCAAAGACGGAATAATTAAATGGACTTACATGCATAGGAGGAACGCAGAAGAACAAAATAAATTGTCTAGCAAACACGCAATCGCTTCGCCTATCCAATACTTGTAAATGCTAGTTAATGCAGTACGCAACCTTCTTGTCAGTGCTTCGCAGACCATTTTCACAAACATCAAAGGAACAAGGTAATCTTGAACTCGGATCAATCCGAGATCCGACACATAATACATAAATTGAAGTCCACAATACATAAATTTCTACCTGTCTACACACACAGTATCACTTGATCCGGGTTCAGGATTACCTTGTTCCTTTGATGTTTGTGAAAATGGTTAGCTTCCGGCGTGTGTGGCGAGCAGTACAGAGTACCTTTCGGGACAACTTGCGTCTTAGCCAGTTGCGTAACGGTTTTGAGGAGTCAGTGAGTCGATTTTGAGTAGGTTCTGGTCATCTTCGTGTTGCTACGAAGTTTTCGGCCGCATTCTTGTTCAGTGAGGAGCTTTCGGCCGGTATTTGAAGCAGTTGCAGCAGGTTGGCGGCGACGGTAAGTGCCTCATCCTTTGTTTTGCGTCTCTTTGTGTCACTGTACGGCGTCTTGGTTTCGGTAACGGCTCTCCGTGCGTGGGGTTAAATTGTTGACATAGGGGAGTTCCATCTGACCGGGTCGCGAAAGGGGAGACTTGCTGGGTGTCGGACGCGGCGACAGGAGTAGTGTGTTGCCCTCAAGGGGGCGAACCGACCCTTGGGGACCTCGCGAGGACGGCCGGGGCGACGGGCGAGAAGGTGGAACTCCGGCCTTGAGAACGCATGTGTAGGCGTGGGGAGTGTCCACTTTGTGCACATGTGGATTTTCGGACACAGAGGAATATGCCCACGTTGGAAGTTGGACACAGGGGAATCAGGACACGGTCGAACTTGTCCACAGTAGAATCAGGACACATGGCAGTGGAAACTGCACACATTATACATGTATTGACATTAATGACTTGTGACTATAAAACGTAATAAGTCTCATTATGCTTCACAGTCACGGGTCAAGTCAGTGCCAGATGAGGGGAAGGGAGCGCAAACGTATAGTTTACAAATAATGGGCATGTAATAGGTCCCCGAAAGCCACGCTCCCCCGCGAATTAACCGCGCAATAAGTAACCCGATAGGGATGAGTCATAGGCCGCGTGATCGCGAACATTACCAAATATGGGCATAACCTTCAGCGCCCCGAAATGCACCGTCAACAATTTGGAAATAGAAGCGTCGAGAATAAGGCCCTAGCAACTAAAAAGCGTAGACTAAGCAAAAATATTGTATAAAAGACGGCCCGCAGCGAAGCAACGACAGATTCCTGAAACGCGAGTAATAGACACCGTAACGCCGCTGGCCGCCTGTTTGACCGCCGATCTCAGTATCGCGGAGCACCTTGTATCCATCGTTGTAGACCACCAGGTAATCTTCAATAAAAGCAACGAAGTGATAACGTTCCCGGAGTGGATTCCTATCCTTAAGTGACATACGATCCCCTACCTTTAAACGTGCACGGCTACAATCGGGAGCGCCGAGGCTCTCCCAGTCACGCACACAACATAATTTGGTGGCAGCGGTGGGATCCGTCACCTCCGGAACGCAACAAACAGGGAAAACGACGCCCAGAAGGCAACCGAAAAGAAGAAACCAACAACCAAAGAAGCAAACACGCAAGAAGAAGAAGCAAATAATTAAACGAACAAAGCGCACAAGAAGAAGCCAACAATCAAATACTTAAAACGTGCAAGAAGACGAACCAAGTAACTAAACGAGCAAAACATACAAAGGAAGCCGCCAACCAGAAATCAAGAAACGAGAATCAGCAAAGCCGAGACAACGCACGAGAATCAACAAAGCAGAGACAACGCACGAGAATCAACAAAGCAGAGACAACGCACGAGAATCAGCAAAGCGGAGACAACGTACGAGAACCAAACAGCCAAAGCACAGCTGAGCCCAAGGACGACGATAACCGTGCAGCCGCAACCCGATCGTCGAGCGACCTCAGCCAAGGCCGTCGCCGACGGACACCTGCCACGGAACCCCAGCGTAACGTAAGTAGACACTATGCGCCGACTCGTTATCTAAGCCGATAACAGTAGATGTCCGAGAGCCGTTTATACATCCGAACATACGCGAGCCGAAATCGGATATTTAATTCACTTAGCAATAGGCCTATACAAAGCTACCCGGCGGCACGTGTCGAACCAGGTGTCACCGACACCGCAGTAACTGCGCTAAGAGAGATTAGGAACAGCGTTAGGCGCGTACTCGAATACCCGGAATCTCCCGAGGACCCATCCAGCAATCTTACCTTCGACCGCGAGTTCTCATTCGGAGAATTTGACAACAGCCTTTTTCCCCCGCGACACGATAGAGCTAATTCTAATAGGTCAAGTCTGTCATTTGAAAGCGCTATCTTCCAACCCCGCACCATGCCAGACCAGGGAGAACAAAACGAAACGACCCCCACTAGAAACCAGAATCCAGTTACCCAGGCCGAAATTTCTGCCGAAATTCACCGACTCCGCGCCGAATTAGACACACTGCTCAACGTCAATCATGGCCAGAACCTACCAGGGCCCTCCGCCAGCCCTCGCGTTCTTTCCAACTTACCAATCAAGGACGCGTTGAAATACATCCCTAAATTCGACGGCAGTTCACCGGAAGCTCTCAAAGAATTCCTCAGCGCATGCAATTATGCATTTCTAAAAATACACCCACGCGATGAGGCCGAATTACTAGAAGCGGTTCAACATATCAAACTTTCAAAAAAGGCACTGCTGGAATTCGAACACCGTGACATACACACGTACGCGCATCTCAAGGAAGAATTGGAAGCAAGCTATCTCGGGCGCAAATCCGCCGCGTTCCTACAAATCGAATTTAACGACCTACGACAAAAACCTGGAGAAACTGTGAGAGATTACGCAACTCGTACCGAGCAAATAATGACAGATTTGATGGAGGCCTTAGAGCAGCCCCATCATAACGCGACAGCGATTCGTACGATTCACGAAATTTGTAAACATCAAGCGTTAATCAATTTCCCTCGCGGATTACACGAGCCGTTATGCGCGATAATTCGCGCACGGAATTACGAATCGTTCCAAGAAGCAGTATCTGGCGCAATAGAAGAGGACAAGTTAAACGGACCAAACCCCTCACACTCGCGTCACCTCACCTCCACCCGTCACGATTACCACCCTCGACGAACGGAGCGTCCGACCCCCGCGCAGCGCAACTTTTACCCTAATCGGACCATTATTTGCACCACTTGCGGAAACGCAGGACATAATTGGCGCGAATGCCGCTCTGGTCGATATAATGGACCACGCGAATTTCCCCGGGCCGAAGCTCGCTCGAATTATCCGGTACAATGTGCCAAATGCGGAAAAAATGGACATTACGGACGCGATTGCCGCTCCAGTCGATACGCGAGCCAATTCGACTTCGCCCCACGTCAGTCGCAAACGACTGCACACCTGGTCGAAGCCTACTGCGACTACTGTCGTAGCCCTGGCCATTCCTACGGAGAATGCCGACGTCTAATTCAACAGCCACGAACTTACGCGCCACGGACATATACCACGCACTCAAGGCCGGACCCAGCTCCGCGCCCCGCCAACAGAAGCGAAACCGAATCATCGGGAAACGGAGACGAGACGCGACCCCGCGAGAGTGTTGCGTCGTTCAGGTAAACCTCTCGCTAGACAAAACGGATGCTTTGCCTTTGACGAACGTGCCCTTGGGAGAAACCTACGACGGAACCGTGCCAATGCTAGTAGATACAGGAGCTTCAATAAGCCTAATAAAAATCCGCCACCTGCGCGATGAAGTACCCATGTGGAGAAAAGAAATCGAAATACTAGGAGCAACAGGAAACTCATTAAAAACCCTCGGAGAAATACAGGGACATATTAGAATAGGCTCCAAAATAATTACGCAACCCTTATACGTAGTATCAAATGATTTCCCTATCGAATACGAAGGAATATTGGGAATAAATTTTATTCGTGGACATGGCGCCAAATTAGACTGCGCTAGAGACGAGTTACGTTTTGGAACAACCATTTGGAAAACCCATTACGCGAACGCGATGATTCACTTACCGCCACGTTCCGAAACCATAGTAGAAATAACAACACGTAGCACGCACGACGGGATCACGACAGCTGACGAAATCCAACCCGGCGTCTTTATCGGAAGCTGCTGGACAAGGCCGCGCCACGGCCGATGCATCGTCAGCATCCTTAACACCGGCGATAACAGCATAGATTTCCGTCCCCCGGCAATTGAACTCGAAGAAGTACACTCCGAGACAAAAATACAACCGATACACAAACTCACTCCCGCGGAAATGGCAAAACGTGATAGCCGAATTGTACGAGTAATACAACAACTACGCGATAAACATTTAAATAAAGAAGAACGGGATTCCCTAATAAATATTTGTAGCACTTATGCTGACGTATTTCACTTGGAAGGCGAACCTCTGACATATACAACCGCCGTATCACACGAAATCCACACAACCGCCAATACCGCGCCTATTAACTCAAGACCATACAGACTACCAGAAAAATACAAACAGGAAATAAACAAACAAGTTCAACAAATGTTAACCGATGAAATTGTACGACCAAGCAATAGCCAATGGAATGCGCCACTTTTGGTAGTGCCAAAGAAAGCCGACGCAAATGGAAACAAAAAGTTACGAATCGTAGTAGACTTCCGGAAGTTAAACGACGTAACAATAGGAGACTCGTTTCCCTTACCTAATATCACCGACATCCTGGACCAACTAGGAAAAGCCAAATATTTTACAACGTTAGATCTCGCTTCAGGATATCGCCAAGTAGCTATGGCCGAAGACGCTCGTGAAAAAACCGCGTTTTCTACACCATACGGACACCGAATTTAACCTGACACCGGACTACGAATTTAACCGAATGCCTTTCGGACTAAAGAATGCACCTGCAACCTTCCAACGACTAATGAACACTATCTTATCAGGACTACAAGGTATCAAGTGTTTCGTATATCTCGACGACATAGTAATACACGGAGGAAGCCTAGACGAACACAATACACGACTACGCGATGTTCTCGCAATTTTACGCAAGCACAATTTAAAACTACAACCAAACAAATGTGAATTTTTACGAAAAGAAGTAAATTACCTAGGACACGTAATTACCAAAGATGGAATCCTGCCGGACCCGGATAAAATCCGCGCCGTGACAGATTTTCCCGCGCCGCATAACGTAAAAGGAATCCAATCGTTTCTCGGATTAGCCGGATATTACCGCCGATTCATTAAGGACTTCTCAAAAATTGCGAAACCCCTCACTAAGCTAACAGTAAAAGATACCAAATTTGATTGGACCGACGAACAGGACCACGCGTTTCGGACACTAAAAACTGCCCTCACGACGGCACCTTTGTTAATCTATCCCGACTTCGAGAAGGAATTCCTACTAACCACAGACGCCTCCGATTTTGCGATAGGAGCAATATTGTCACAAGGCGAAATAGGCAAGGACCGGCCCATAGCTTACGCGAGCCGCGTACTAAATAAAGCTGAAAGAAATTACAGCACGACAGAAAAAGAATTACTCGCAATTGTATGGGCATCGAAACAATATAGACCGTACCTATATGGAAACAAATTCAAAATAATAACGGATCATAAGCCCCTAGTGTGGCTATTCAACGTAAAGGACCCAGGATCACGGTTAATGCGATGGCGTCTCAAGCTAGAAGAATATGAATACGAGATAGTACACAAAGCAGGAAAAATGAATACAAACGCCGATGCACTTAGCAGAACCATATACACGGTGACACAACAGTCAACCGAGCTCAAGGAATACAGTGAAGAGGAAAAAGCAGCAATATTACGCGAATACCACGACAACCCCACGGGAGGACACCAAGGAATAGAAAGAACCATAGGACGAATTAGACAACGCCATAACTGGGCCGGAATTACGCAATACGTAAAAAATTATATAGCCAAGTGCGAACTATGCCAGACAAATAAATTGCATCGTGCAGAAAAAGCACCATTGGTGATAACGGACACACCAAGTACCGCATTCGAGAAATGCGCATTAGATATAGTAGGACCCTTAACTGAGACCGAACATGGCAACAAATACCTACTGACCTTCCAAGACCTGCTGACTCGATTCAGTAAGGCGATACCTCTCCCTAATCAAGAAGCTCATACAGTAGCCGAAGCGTTCGCTACCAAGATAATATGCGAATATGGAACTCCCGAGACAATTTTAACAGACCAAGGGACTAATTTCCTCAGTAATGTATTCAAAAACGTGTGCAAATTACTAAAGATTGACAAAATCCAGACTACCGCGTATCACCCCCAAACAAATGGCGCACTCGAAAGATCCCATCGAACACTAGCGGAATACTTACGACATTATACAAACCCCCAACAAACTGATTGGGACAGATGGATACCGTACGCAATGTTTGTTTACAACACGACCCCGCACACAGCCACCGGACTCACCCCATTCGAATTGATGTACGGACGACAGGCAAATCTGCCCACAGCACTAACTGTACCACCAAAAACTCTCTACACTTACGAAGATTATGCACAGGAATTACGCGAACGAATTAGAGCATCTCACCAAGTAGCCAAACAGAGCAGCCACGAAGCGAAGCTCCGCGCGAAAGCGGAATACGATACTCACGCCAAGGAGACCCGATATCACAAGGGCGATAAGATATTACTACACGACCCAATAGTTCGAAGAGGTCGTAGCAAGAAATTAGAATCACCATGGATAGGACCATACGAAATTATCGAAGAACACCCACCTGTGAATTACACCATCAAAATGGGCCGACGAACCCTGAAAGTACATGCGAATCGACTCAAACACTTTATCGAATAAGGAAACAGGCAACTCCTACAACCACGAATAGACCAAATGCCACGACAAACAAAAATTCGCCCAGTGCTCATCGTTCTCACGATTATGAGCCGCCAACTAACCCGCCAACCTCTGTGGCACCGAAACAGACACCCTCGATAAGAACAGTTCAACGAAATGCACCTATGATAATGATAATCTAATGAGAAAGCGTACTAAGCAAAACCCAGAGACAGAACGTCAAGGTGCACCAGCTCGCTCAGCCTCACTAAACATCCAGCCACCGGCACAGATTGAACTCCACGACAGCCAGGAAAAACAACGGTAATTCCGACTCAAACGTCAAACCGCGAACCATTATTAATCACCGATCGCGATACCCCCCCCCCCCCCCCGCGTTACAGAAATGGCAGCCATCCGAGCGCGGAACGAGAAACGCCGGGAGGCGGTAGAGGCGATCCTGCAGGCGATCAAGGACCTGCAGTGCGCCAAAATCAGAGCGCATAAAAATCAAGTCGGCAAGGTGTTGTGCGGACTCTGCGCCCACGAAGCAGAGGTCCCGACGTCGCGAGGCCAGTTCCACGGGATCTTAAGGAGCGATGGACCACCACAAAAATGCGACCTGTGCGACGTGCGGCTAGCCCTGGAGCTGCAACCGGCGATAGCCTGTGACACCTGCAGGCTCAGAGCCGTTCGGGCCTGTTGGCCGGCAGTATACGGCCGGAATTGCCCACTGTAATCACGACCCTCTCCAGTGGAACAAACTATAGCGCCCTATCCTATATTATATTATACATTACATTATATATGCTACGGTAAATTTGATAAATCCGGTAATTATGCATACTTACCGGTTATTATGCATACTTACCGCTCAGTTAATAAATTCTTCAGAATTCTTCAGAATTTATCACATTTTCCGGCGATTTTACATAATTCCCAACTTGTATTGGTAAATGTGATAAATTCTTGAGTATTTATCGAATTTACCGGCGAGTTTACACAATTTCCACCTGATAATTGTAAATATGATAAATATCTTGACTGATTGAGCCAGTTGAATACAGCGCAGCCTTTTGTGTAGTTACCAGTTAGAAGAATAGTTTTTGTTGGACATTATCGTAGAAAAGACTACGAATAACAAAATTTGGTGGTAATTATTTAGAACGACGGTGATAAATTGCATGAAAATTAAATGATACTGGCTTTTACGGTCACAGGTCAGGTCAGTGCCAGATGAGGGGAAGGGGGCGCAACTGCAAAACGTGATGAGTCTCATTACGCTTTACAGCCACTGGTCAGGTCAGTGCCAGATGAGGGGAAGGGGATGCAATCATTATCATTATCAGCACGTATTATGATCATATCATAATACAAGGTAAATTCCGTGGCACGACGTTCCAAACGCGTACCGTAGTCAAACATCGCCGCTGCCAACAAACTTGAGTCGGCTCGGCGCGACGGCACCCTGTACATATTGCACTTTACAACGGTAACGCTCTTGTGTCGCGATCGCATTTTGTTTACGATTCCGTTCGACTTATTCTTGGTGTAGTCTTCTGCAGTAACATTTCTGATTTCGTGCTGGTTGAACGTTTTCTCGCTACCCTCTCGTGCTTCATAAAATACCTAATGATGGCTGGTATGCTTGAGCGTTTTAACTCCAAATTAAGTACTATTACGAATAGTAAGAAAACAAACAGTAGTTTTCTGACGAAAGAAACGTATAATGATTTATTAAAAAAGGTGATTATAAGTAAAAACAAGAGCAGTGGGAAGAAACCGGAAGATTACCAAAGACTAAAAAGATACGACGTAATGAAAGTCGGAAATATTGAAAAACTTATCGTTCCTGTAAATGAAAAGACCTCCAGTGTTAGATTTTACGTGTACCTTGAAGAACTTTTCAGCATACTTCATGAAGCACACTTATCAATAGGCCATGGTGGTAGAAATAGGATGATGAAGGAGTTGCAAAATAAGTACAAAAACACTACTGTGGAAGAAGTGATGACGTATTTAAATTTGTGCGAAAGTTGCCAAAAGAAATCAAATGTGCCGAAGAAAGGGGTTGTTGTTAGGCCAATGGTCTTTCAAGAGATGAACACACGCTGCCAGGTAGATCTCATTGACATGCAGTCGCAACCGGACAATGAGTTCAAGTTTATATTTGTCTATCAAGATCATCTGACGAAATTCGTACAATTACGTGCCCTAAAAAGTAAACGTGCAGAAGAAGTCGCATGTAGATTAATAGACATTTTTACCATATTTGGAGCACCCAGTATCCTGCAAAGTGACAATGGCCGTGAGTTTAGTAACCGAGTCGTCGAAGAAGCTTGTGCAATGTGGCCGGATCTAAAAATTGTGCACGGAAAACCTAGGCACAGCCAGAGTCAAGGTTCGGTTGAGCGTGCAAACCAGGACATTGAAAACATCTTAAGTTCTTGGCTAGAAAGTAACCAAACTAGCAAATGGTCAGAAGGCTTACGCTTTGTGCAACTTATGAAGAACAGAGCATATTATGAAGGCATCAAGTGTAGTCCTTATGAAGCAATGTTTGGAACGCCCATAAAAGTAGGATTAAAAACTGCATCATTCCCAAATGATTGCATCAAATTTTTAAGAACCGAAGAAGAGCTTCAGAATCTGATCAAAACAACTGATCAGAACTGTTTTGGAAACACCTCCACCAACCAAACGGACTGTGAGCCCGATGTAAATAGTACTGATTTATTGGAAAATCATCCTCCACCGGAAGCTGAATTTGAGGTTCGGAATGAAGAGAGTGCTGCGGTCAGTTTAATCGGGACAGATATTCTAAGCATTCATAAACAGGTAAGAAAATATATAATGAGTGTGAAAAAAGGTTTAGAATCACAGGTAAAGAAAATGTTGACAATTTCAAATCTTAAATTTCAGGCAGATATTTCAAGCAGGCAAGAGCAAGTACGGAAATATAGATTGAGAGCGAAAGAAGGTTTACAATCGCAAGCACAGAAAATGTTAAGATCTTCCAATTTGAAATTTCCGCCTGGTAAGGTTGGTGATACGGTCAAATTGCGAGTACCAGATGTTGACAGAGCAAGAAGTGATCCACGAAATTTGTTAGCAGTTACATTACAAGTCCAGAATGGAGAATTGTATGAATTAGGAACGAAACAGGGGCGGCTGTCGCAACTATACACGAGAAATCAATTTACAATCTGTGAAGAACAATTTATTTTGATTGATGACGTTCCGGATCTAGCAATCTCACTTCGAGAATCCGTAAGAAAGTCGTCGCTTTCTGGAGGACAGGGATATCAACGATGTATTTGCAAGGGACTGTGCAACTCTAATAAATGCCATTGCAAAAAGTCTGGAAAACTGTGTAATTCGAAATGCCATAGTAATGTACTTTCTAAATGTTTAAATAAATAAGTAAACTTAAAATATGTTTTAATTGTATTACAATAATAACATTATTCTTCCTACTGATGTCCGCGCATTCGAATATCGCATTAGAAATTGGAGTAAATAGTATGACATGATCATAATCCATGCTCGACAATTATGTCAAGCAGATCTTGTAGTCTGACTATGCGAATCCACATAATTTCCAAATATTGTTATTTGTAGTCTCTTCTGCGATAATGTCCAACAAGAACTATTCTTCTAACAGGTAACTACTCAGAAAAATACGCTGTATTCTACTGGCACAATCAGTCAAGATATTTATCATATTTACAATTATCAGGTGGAAATTGTGTAAACTCGCCGGTAAATTCGATAAATACTCAAGAATTTATCACATTTACCAATACAAGTTGGGAATTATGTAAAATCGCCGGTAAATGTGATAAATTCTTCAAAATTTATCACATTCGGTAAATGTGATAAATTTTGCAATACGCAATAAATTTTGAAGAATTTATCACATTTACCGAACTGAGCGGTAATTATGCATAATAACCGGTAATTATGCATAATTACCGGTTTATCACATTTACCGTAACATATACATTACATTATTATACATTACATTATATTATACACACTATACTACAGCATTATTATACCATTATTATACTAAATTATAACAGCATTATACCACGAAGCACATTATATTATATTACCCGATAACTTTAAACCGCACCATCCTGCACTATATTACCACTAACTCGTACACCCACATTATCAATCCTGTCCTACCCTGCACGCGTCAACCATATACAGTAGAATAAGGAGTAAAGGAAGACAAGAAGGAACAAAAACGACAAAACAAATAAATAATAAATAAGGACCAAGCGAATAAATAATAAATCATACCGATGTGCATGCACCGCGACCCACGAGTATCACCCAGTAGCCGATAAGATAGCGACGGCCCGCGAGCCGAGTAGCCGATTAGCACGCGCCGGGAACCCGACCAAATACCGAGAACTCAGATAGGCAGCTCGCGACGTGAAGCTAGGAAGCTTCCTTCTCAAAAAGGGGGAGGGGTGTAATAGGTCCCCGAAAGCCACGCTCCCCCGCGAATTAACCGCGCAATAAGTAACCCGATAGGGATGAATCATAGGCCGCGCGATCGCGAACATTACCAAATATGGGCCTAACCTTGAGCGCCCCGAAATGCACCGTCAACAATTTGGAAATAGAAGCTTCGAGAATAAGGCCCTAGCAACTAAAAGCGTAGACTAAGCAAAAATACTGTATAAAAGACGGTCCGCGGCGAAGCAAGGGCAGATTCCTGAAAACGCGAGTAATAGACACCGTAACGCCGCTGGCCGGCTGTTGACCGCCGATCTCAGTATCGCGGAGCACCTTGTATCCATCGTTGTAGACCACCAAGTATTCTTCAATAAAAACAACGAAGTGATAACGTTCCCGGAGTGGATTCCTATCCTTAAGTGACATACGATCCCCTACCTTCTAACGTGCACGGCTACAATCGGGAGCGCCGAGGCTCTCCCAGTCACGCACACAACATACCGGTAAACTCTGAAATTTCAGATTCGTTTAGCAGTAGGTGTAGCGTACCGCTTACGGCGATGATTGATTCGGGGTCGCCCATAAGCCTGATCAAGAATAGCTTTATTCCGAGTGCGAATCTCAATTGCCTGTTGATGAAAGAAACTGTGCGTATTTTGGCGCTAACTATTCACCTATCGAAATAACAGGAATTTTTTAAACCATTGTAAACGTGGAAAATATTCCGATAAAAATTAAATTCTTTGTCGTGTCCGATAAAACGATCACATGTGCTGCACTTTCGGGTAGAGATTTTACTAACAAAGTCGCCTTTGTTATCTGTTAAATTGACCGAAACATACAAAATCACGAATCGCGAGTCATTGCCAATTGTAGGGACGGATTTTCGTGCCAACGCGATTTTGGTGCCAATCAGCGAGTAAAGCAATCGGCGATGCAGCGAACGTACGACTGATCGGCGAGCGGCTCCCACCCTACGGGGGCAATAGGGTGGGGGCAACCAGCCAATCAGAAACAACTTGTAAAAAGCGCGGGATATCGCTCCCGGTCTGGGGATATATAAGGAGCACCGTCCAGCCGGCGAGTGCATTCGGCTCCAACCCGCCTAGCGGACAAGATGTAGAAGAAGAACAACCTCATTGTACAAACTAAGCAGATAAAACAGTGAACACGTATTACAGAGAAGACTTGGTGAATCAATCCCATTCTTGCCAGACCTTTCCCGGGGCTCCCGCCTCTGAGGGGACATCCGCTAGTGGCGTCGAACCCATCCCCGTCGTACCCATATCCCGTCCTGCCGATCCGGTGGACACCGCGCTGACTCAGAGGACTTCCGCTAGCAGTGCGTGTGTTCAACCTTCTGCAACTGTTTCCCGCATCCCTCAAGACGTGTCCTATCACCTTCCATACCCTATCATAAACAATCCGCTCAGGAAGAAGACGCGCACGAACCGAATCAGTTGCGCGGTACGTTCCGCATTCAAGCGGAGCAACCGCGGAATTATTTTCCTTTGTTAGGGACACCGTAGCCGTGCCGGATTATTACGTCGGAGTCGGTCCGGTTAAACCTAAAGATAATTAATTGGAAGCTCACGTCGATAGCTTCGGAACCGGTAGTTTACCCCGCGAACATTCCAGAAGATAGATATCCTCCTTATTAGGGAAGAAAACTCGCAAGGGACATTGCGGAACTGGTACACTCTGATTTTAGTCAAACTATAACCACATCTAGTTTTGAGAAATCTATTCGACACGTATTTTTTTTAGCTGCCCAAATTCATTTTTAGGGGGTGAAAAAAGGGTTAAAGTAGGGGGTTGAAACCTATTTTATTGAATATCTCGAAAACTAGGAAAGATAGGGGAACGGTGTAAATTGCAAAATTTCATGATTTTATAAGGCAAAAAAACTACGTAACGGATTTTTTCTGTACCTTACCGATATTGTTATATCCTTATTTTTTAACACATTTGTTATAATTTTCCTGGAGAACGTAAAGTAATTTTAATCGCGATTGGCATACATGTTGGGAATGCGATTGCCGGCAATGCGGATATAATGGAATTTTTAAATTCCGTTTTCGATAAACAATAGAGACCTAGAAAAATTGACGTTGAATCGCTGTGTGGGGATTCGAGTCGAAGTGGTAACTTGTCTCATACTCTTGGTGTAAGATGTATTGAGTGTTATGGGGCAATCGGGAAGTTTCGTAATTATCGTAACAAATAACTGGCGGCAATAAAAATTACAAGAAACGCAGGTCATTGTCGTCGGCCAGTCAAGATTCAAGGCAGCGCACCGTATCCCTAACCCGGCCGTGTGCCCGGGGTGCGCTGCCTTCAGCTCGCAACATCCCATTAAACAAAAGTTGTCTATTATATTTTCTTTGATCGATAGGGCTATACCGTTATCACATTGCGATTTTCACACGCATAATATCAACCTGGTTAAACATATTTTGGTGCACAATGGTTTTCCCTTAAATATTATCCATAAATATGTCAATATTAGATTACAATTTATCCGCCACAGAACAGAAAAAATAACGCATGAACCAGATCCTGGTAAACCGAATTTGCTAGTAGTTCCTTATATAAAGAATCTAACGGAATCTCTTCAAAGAAGGTTATCCCAGTTCAATATTAGACTTGTCTGCAAAAGCAATAACAAGATACAGGCCTTGATTGGTTCTACTAAGGATAGATTGGACCCTTCGTTTAGTTCAGGCGTTGTATACAAAATCAACGGTTTGGATTGTGAAAAAGTCTACATCGGGCAAAGTAAGCATCTTAAGGGTAGTATCAGGGAACACAAGGCATCTGTGAACAACCAAAATAATTTTCATACCTCCTTAGCCAATCATACGTTCAATCATTTTCACTCTCTTGATTTTGACTCGGTTCAAATTCTGACTTTCGAGGCTGACTTGCAAAAAAGATTATGTCTTGAGATGCTCCACATTAAAGACGGATGAGTCTCCTTTGCACACATTCCACTTTGTACACGGCCGTTTTTGGAACTTGCGCACGTTGAAACAGCGCACAGTGGAAACTGCCCACAGTCGAAATAGTGTGTAGTGGAAGTTGCACACATCAGATTGTGGAAACCGTGCACAGTATGTAAACTTCACAGTGGACCTTTACTACACGAAAAGTGGAAGTCGGCTGCAGAGTACTGAGTACACACCTTAACTCTAATCATCCATAATTCGTACTGAAGTTTTTTTCGCGTATATCCGTTGTATTAACTATTGCCAATTGCCCAGTATTTGTAAATTATTCGTTTGCACCCCCTTCCCCTCATCTGGCACTGACCTGTGACCTGACCTGTGACTGTAAAGCATAATGAGACTTATTACGTTTTATAGTCACAAGTCAGTCATGCTAGTACACGTATGATGTGTGCAGTTGCCACTGCCATGTGTCCTGATTCCACTGTGGGCCACTTCCAACGTGGGCAAATTCCACTGTATCCGAAGATCCACATGTGCGCAAAGTGCACACTCTCGTTTTCGTTATGTCAAGTACTTTAATTCCTACGTATATGGACTTATTTATAATAATTTTTAATTTTTTCATCTCTACCCCGACAAAATTCTCATGAAATATGACTCTTCGGTGAAAGTTTGGTTTTGCACTAAGCGCGCCTATTCCACATCGCCCCTCCCACTCTGTGAGTAAGCGTATATATACGCTTGAATGTACGTCATATTGATATATCAATATGATTCCGAATATTTTCCATTGTCTTACCAAATACGGCATTGTTCATTAGTTTGTACAGATTCTCTTCGAATTCGAAGCTCGAATTTCTTGGAAGTTCCGTATTGAGCTCAATGTAACTACGGAGCCACGGTACTTGGGAAAACCTAAGTACCCGATGCACCTTTCTCAATAGTAAGCCATGCTTAAGACACTGCTGTAACGCATAATGATGAATGATATAGTTTCTTTTATTGTTTAACGTCCACAGTAATTTGCTATCTTTACCTCGCGGTGAAGTATCGTGTACCGGTCAAAATGGTAAATCCGAATAATAACTGTGTAAGTGGTCTGGATAATCTCAATCTACCTCGAAAATGAAGCCTACCGCAGAGTCATGTGAAATTCATGAGATATCTAGTCGTGTGATATTTTCCTCGGGAACCTACTGGAAATTTGCATATGGAAGCAGTTTACTCATTGCTCAACCGTATAAATTGTTAACGTGAAAGTACATGAACAGGTTGAGCGCCACGTCCACCGTCGGTGGCGGACACGAGCCTTTTCGTTTAAGCCGCGTCAGCCAGCAGTGGCGGACACAGTACAATACCAGCGCCTTAAGCGGCGCGCGTGGCCTGGACGGAAAGTCCTTCAGAATTCGCATGGCGCTCAAGGTGTTAAGTACACGTGTTTAAGGCATTAGGCTGGTTATCTCGATTTAATGCGTTTTGTATGCGAAAGAAAGGGATCGCGGTATGCTGCCGATCGAAATAGTGCTTTCGTAGAGCAAGTGTTTCTATTGTAAAAAATGAAGTAATCGAGCTCGGAAATAGCTCATTTGAAAGGTAAAGGTTCAAACTTTTATTCTCTGCAAGCAGATATTTAACATTTTGTGTATATTCAGAAATATTAGTGTCAGAAGTTGAAACAATCTGCAAATTTGAGTCCCGTATTTCAACAGAAAAATCTGCCTCCAGAGAACAAAAGTTTGAACCTTTATTTTTCGAATCAGCTATTTCCGAGCTCAAATACTTAATTTTTTACAATGGAAAAACTCGCTCTACGAAAGCACTAGTTGGATCTACCAATGGCGCTGATGTCGGCCCGTGTCTACCACGTTAAGAGTCTTATCATACCCGCCCTCCGTATACGGATTGTTGGCATTGGCATACCGATGCGACCACTGACTAACTCCACCACGAATTCCGCTTTCAATGAACAGCACCATGTCTATGTCGGTAAACATCTCAAGACAAACTTCAGTCATTTTAAGCATAACGTCCCACGCATAACCTGGTACAGTAAAATAAAATGCGTTATCGAGCTTATAACTTCGCCATCATTGGTCATCAAGGTTTCAACTAATTTATCCAAACTGGAATTTGAAACTTTAAATGAATCAACAAATGTGAATTGAACTGTTCGGTCTAAAGTATCGCTAAAACGACATGTAAACGACACGTACTTTTCAATTGTTCGCGGTATTACAGTAAGTTTAGTGTTTTCTAACTTGACAAATTGTTCCATCAGGAATTGCGAATCATAGGCTATAAGATTATGAAAGACCACAGGTATAATGTACATTGGCTTAAAGCTTAAATTACAAGCATTGTGTGCTGCTCCTCGATACCCACCAGTGCAATGACAATGATCTCGTACCTTCATATTATCAAACTTAAACTCTTTTTCACAAACAGAACAATGTTTAGCGTCATTATACTCGGGTAATTCTCTCGAAGTCATTTCAATCATGTCTAAATTTACCGATGATATAAACTCTACGATCTCATCATCAAGTTTACATATCTGATTTACGACCCGTTGAACAACATCGGTATCGTTCCCGCGATATGAGTAATCCCAAAAAATGACATTACATCGTGCATGTAACGTGCAAAAACGCGCCAAGTACATATAGCGCAGTGGTTTTATGGCGTGAAAAAGTAGTGAAATTAATGTCTGCCAAGTATGTGGGCCAAGGAAATTTGGAATCATATAATATTTTCTATTACTGAAATTACGGAAACAGATTTAAAAAAAATATAAAGTACGTTTCATTGGGACCTCAACAGAATCTCCAGCACCGGCATACTTGGGGCGCCTATTTTAAGATTTAGAAACTATTCGCTACTTTACGTAATCTACAGGATACGAGTGTTTACAAATACAGTAAAGGTAGTGCACTTATACACGTAGTATTCTCTGACGTAAAGGGTTATGTGCCGTGGCGCCCCAAGTATGCCGGTGCTGGAGATTCTGTTGAGGTCCCAATGAAACGTACTTTATATTTTTTTTAAATCTGTTTCCGTAATTTCAGTAATAGAAAATATTATATGATTCCAAATTTCCTTGGCCCACATACTTGGCAGACATTAATTTCACTACTTTTTCACGCCATAAAACCACTGCGCTATATGTACTTGGCGCGTTTTTGCACGTTACATGCACGATGTAATGTCATTTTTTGGGATTTCAATCCTTTTTGTACATTTATCATTCTACAATATTTCTGTTGTTTAACTTCAGCTTTCACTTTTACCGGTTTTATGCGACACATTGCATACAATGTGTGCTTATTTGTTTTTTAGTATGTATACCCAATTTCCATTCCCTGTCCTTATATTAAGTGTCGTGTTAGAGTAAAAAACAATATCTTAAAAATTACCAGAGCATATCCAAAGAACCATACGAATTCGTCATCGGATTGAAAGCGAAACTTATGATTAAATTGTTCATTAGATCAAATTAATTGCATATTACATATTAAATGCGCACGAGAAATTGGAAGTATCAAAAAAGCATATGCAAAGTTGGGTAAAATAAAATTTTAGAAGATCACAATTCGGTCGAATGAACAATTTAATCACAAATTTCGCTTTCAATCTGATGACGAATTCGTATGGTTCTTTGGATATGCCCTTGTAGTTTTCATAAATTTGCTAATACTGCTCTTACAAATTGCAAAATTCAAATTTGTATTGTGCATTATTTACTCTAACACGAAACTCGTAAATGCAACGTCCATATTAGCGCAGGAAATAATACAACGTGGAGTACAAATCGAAGACTTGCAACTTAATTTATTGTAAACAGACTATTAACAAATTTCCGATTATTACAAGGGTATATTTGGAGACACTTACGAATCCGGCAGCAGAAATCAGTCTCCAAATGTACCCTAGTAATGGTCAGAAATTTGTTAACAGTTTGTTTACAACAAATAAAGTTGCACCATTTGGAGTTGTACTCCGCGCTGTATTATTTCCTGCGCTTATATTAACATTTACGAGTTTCGTGTTAGAGTAAGTAATACACAATACATGGTATAAATGGGGCTTTCGTCTGCCGTTAATTATTTTTTCCAATAATGATTTTTATAATTTATAAACAATTATGTCCTTTAACAGTGATTGTGATGCAGGATCGCAAGGCGAATCCACCCATCTCCACCATAAAATCGTTTGAGACCCACCCCTAAAAAGTGTAAAGGCCAACCCTCTTGAATAACAAGAGAACGGTACAGTAGAGAGAAAAATGTTATAAGGAAAAGTAGGAAAAGTAGGAAAAGTAGGAAAACTCAAGGAATACTTTGGAAGGGCATACAAGAATTCACGAAAATTTCATTTGTTAAAACAGCTTAAAAATGTTGCAAATTACACAAGATTAATGTATATCATATAAAATAATGTGGTTTCATATTTGCTTTCATGAAAATTAAATTTTTTACATGTTTATATTAAAATTCCTAGTTGTGCGACTTTATTGTTCTTATAATTATACTTACGGTTATACTTACGGTAGGTACATCAGAAGTGTGAGGTAAAATTTTACCAGTTGGATTTGCAATATAAACATATAATAAATATCATTTACAAGAAATTAAACATTAAACGATATAATGTATACATGTTACATATAGTATATCGTACATAAGTTTGTATATAAAGTAATGATTAACATGCATCAGAGTTGCAAATTGCACAAAATTAATGTATATCATATAAAATAGCATGGTTCGATATTTGTTTTCTTGTAAATTATATTCATTACATATTTATATTGTAAATCCTACTGGTCGAACTGTACCTCACACTTCTGATGTACTTACCGTAACTATAATAATTACAAGAATTAGTGTTTGAGTTTGTTGGATTGGAGGTATTCATAACGCAGGTAAGTTTTGGCCATGTACACAATCCTTAGGAGTATGATGAGATTAAAACACACTTTACATTTCAACTCCCAGGTTTGGAGTCCTCTTCAACTATATTACAATATACTGTCAATAAAAATAAACGACAAACATGAAAAATCTTATCCATTTCCTACATTTGGCATTAGGCATGGGACTAGAACAAAGTGCGCAGGGAAGGTGATAAGTATTAACGCCAACTTACTTTAATCGAAGGCTGACGGAGCGCTTTCAAATATGAACTTGTGAGTTTAAGCGAGCCTGGAACCCTTGCATACAACAAATGACATAACGAGGCATGAAATTCTATATCTTGAAGAACAAAACTTGTAAACCGTAGCGTTCCAATCCTGTATGTTGACAAAGTCCTATGTAAAGAACAGGGTATGTAGCGGTGAGAGTCATGTAAAGAACAGGGTATGAAGCGGTGAGAGTTATGTAAAGAACAGGGTATGTAGCGGTGAGAGTTAGCAAAATGCTGTGGGTGCGAAAACTTACATGCATAGGAGGAACGCAGTAGAGGAAAATTAATTGTATAGCAAAAGTGCAATCCCTTCGCCTATCCATCGCTTGTGAATGCTAGTTAATGTAGTACGCAACCTTTTTCTCATTGCTTAGCAGACTATTTTACAAAGCCAGTATCACTTGATCCGAGTTCAGGATTACCTTGTTCCCTTGATGTTTGTGAAAATGGTCTGCGAAGCACTGAGAAGAATGTTGCGTATTACATGAAATAGCATTCACAAGTGTTGGATAGGCGAAGCGATTGGACTTTTGCTATACAATTTATTCTGTTCTACTGCATTCCTCGTATGCATGTAAGTTTTCGCACCCACAGCATTTTGCAAACCCTCACCGCTGCATACCCTGTTCTTTATACAGGGTGAGTCAGTGACCTTGCACCAAACTGAAACCACGTATTTTGGGGGTCAATAGAAGCCTAAAAGTCCCGGAACACAAAGTTGAAATCTCAACCCTTTCGGAATTACAGGGGGTTGAAGTTTCAAGTTTTAAAAAATCATATCTTCCTACGGGATAATGCTAGCGTCACGGGTCTTTTTCTAGAATATGTGGGAGGGCCGGAGCTATGTGAAAAAAAATAGAAATCATTTAAAAATTATTATTAAGTCGCATTATTATTGATTTTATTGCACTTTTTCGATGAAGCAGCAACATTTTCAGGTACGAAAAAAATCACAGAAATTCTGTGATGCACCAAAAAAATATCGCGTTGTGAAAAGTTTAAAATTTTAAGAAATGTGGCCAGGATAAATTATTTAAAGTTTTCCGCTAGCGATTCTCAATCCCGGGTTTACGGCTGCATGTGTCACTGCGGCGGTAGAAGGCTCGAAGTCGGCTCGGGTGTCTGTTTGCCTAGGTCAGTTAGGCCCAGCTTATCTCGAGGGCCTGCTACCGAACACCGCAGTGCGAGAGAGAGGGTGAGTGAGAGTGAGAGAGAGAAAAAAGGGTCAGGTTGATGAACTCTACAATGCTGCCATAAACCTGGGATTGAGAATCTCTAGCGGAAAACTTTAAATAATTTATCCTGGCCACATTTCTTAAAATTTTAAACTTTTCACAACGCGATATTTTTTTTGGTGCATCACAGAATGACTGTGATTTTTTTCGTACCTGAAAATGTTGCTCCTTCATCGAAAAAGTGCAATAAAATCAATAATAATGCGACTTAATAATAATTTTTAAATGATTTCTATTTTTTTTCACATAGCTCCGGCCCTCCCACATATTCTAGAAAAAGACCCGTGACGCTAGCATTATCCCGTAGGAAGATATGATTTTTTAAAACTTGAAACTTCAACCCCCTGTAATTCCGAAAGGGTTGAGATTTCAACTTTGTGTTCCCGGGCTTTTATGCTTCTATTGACCCCTAAAATACGTGGTTTCAGTTTGGTGCAAGGTCACTGACTCACCCTGTATAACTCTCACCGCTTCATACCCTGTTCTTTACATAACTCTCACCGCTACGTACCCTGTTCTTTACATAGGACTTTTTCACCACACAGGATTGGAACGGCACGGTTTACAAGTTTTATTCGTCAAGATATAGAATTTCATGCCTCGTTATGTCATTTGTTGTATGCGAGCCTGGAACGCTTGCATACAACAAATGACATAACGAGTGCGCAGGGAAGGTGGTAAGTATTAAAATGCTAACTTACTTTAATAGAAGCCTGACGGAGCGCTTTCAAACATGAAAGTGAGATCAAATCAACTGCGTATTACATATTAAATGCGCACACTTTCAAACATCAAACATGAGGTTCAAACATGAACTTTGAAAGCGCTCCGTCAGCCTTCGATTAAAGTAAGTTAGCATTTTAATACTTACCACCTTACCTGCGCACTCGTTTCAAACATGAACTTTGAAAGTGCTCCGTCAGCCTTCGATTAAAGTAAGTTAGCATTTTAATACTAGTAGGAAAAGGATAAGATTTTTCATGTTTTTTTTTTATTTTTATTGACAGCTTGTTGTAATATAATTGAATTTCATCATACTCCTAAGGATTGTATACATGGCCAAAACTTACCTGCGTTATTTTTATCGGATCCAAATCGAAATTTATGTTTAAATTGTTTATTAGATCAAGTTAATTGCATATTACATAGTAACCGCGCACGAGAAATAATAAAGCAGGCACAGCGAAAACCAGATCCTGGAAGGTATACTAGCAGTGTCTCTCGATTTTGGGCCCGTGAAGATTACGGGATTTGATGGGAAGCATTTGATGCCCCCAGACCTCTGTACCGCTCATTGAGAACCCTGTTCTAGTTCCGTATTTGTAGGTTGCGTCCGCCAGGCCGCGAGATGGCTACGCGCGGACCCAGCGAGAAGCGAAGACACGGGCGAAAAAAAAGGATCTTTTTTGGCAGAATAATTCGAGCATAAAATCTTAATCTCAGCAACGGCTGCACGGATTGTCTTGTTGTTTATTACCAATCGACGCAGAAAAAATCAAAGAGTTGAATGGAACAGTCATTCTGTCCCTAGATAATGCGAGTTTCATGTATATTGTCGTTTATCATCCGGATAGGGCCCGCTAGCTAGTTCGTTCGCGTAAGTTACTTAGTAGCGTCGACGCGATGAGCTGCGCTCGGCTATATATACTTGGCGCGAGACGCTACCGCGTCTCTTGATTCGCCGATAAATTTTCGTGAGTTCTGTTATGCAGGTAATAGAGGATTCTATACGAAATATGCTGTTGATAGGCAATTGTATTTTTTGACATGCCAACGATAATACTACTGCTGCTGCTGGTGCTGCCGCTGCTGTTGCAGTCGATGTTACCGTCATTTAAATCGAGCCTCTTCGGTATGCACACAAAGTCCGTGTAAATTATGTATGGTATCATCTTCTTATAACTCTTAAATTCGATCCGTCTATCCTCGCTATCACAATCGATTAGTTCAACTTTGCATAAATAGTGAATTTTGCGCAATTTCTGATGAAAATCTAACTTCTTTTCGTTTGGAAAGTAACTCAAACACCTGAAATTAAGAGAGAGAGAGAGGGGGGGAGACAAAAAATTGTAGCTTCAAATTTAACATATTGAGCGGATAATTACAAGAAGAACAACTCACTTGTTACACACTTCAATATGATGCCCGTGTTTGGAAACTTTTGCCGATATGAGTCGTGATAGATTCTTGATCGAGGAGTAATACCATAATCCATTATCATTAGGTTGATAGATAATTTAATTTGCATGGCGTTGACACTCGTTATTGCACAAGTATACGGTGTAACGTTGCAAAATTCTGGGACGTTACTAAACAAAGAACCTTGCCAAGACCCAAAGTGTCCTGTTCGTGCCTGTGGAGGAAGGCTAGCGCCACCCGAAATATTTACTAATGCCCATTGTTTGATTTTGAGGATTACAGGGGGTTTGGGTGCCGGGACCGATCGGACTGATCACCCGATCGGACTCGATTACCCCGCCAGAGTGAGAGAGGAGCATCAGAAGCTGAGCCGTCAGCACAACATCAAGGCAAGGAGCACGGAGGAGTAGGAGGACGCCAGCTGCCGACTGAAGGAACGCACCCGGCGAATCAATATCGGGACTCCATCTAGGTCTCCAATTAGGACCTAATTAACTTTGCGATTTTCCACCCGGGGCGCCCACATGCGAACAGCTTCCTGCCAGGAGCCACATGCCTCCGAGGTGCGAAAGGTATGGCTAGGAGGGAACAGGTCCCCGTGTGTCAGGTCGCCGGATCCAGCTGGCCGATTCGGACGGGGTCAATCGGGGCCTGGCGTCATTTTGGCAGCACACGTGGCCCTTGGAAGGAAAGCCACCGGAGGCACGCCTCCGTCGCGACACGGGAAGGTCTCGGAAACCATTCGTTTGGGTAATCGAAATTTGAAAATTGCCAACGGGCGAGTGAGCGGCGGCCATCTTGGGGAAGGGCGTCTTCTCCAAGATCCTTGATTCGCGTATCTATTCCACCGTATTTTATTGTATTTATTCCACCGTGATTTTATTTATACTAGTGTTATTAATTGTTTGAGTTGTTAACTAGTCGAAGCAAGATTGAAGTAAGGATGGTTCTTGTCATCGTTCTCTCGGTTGAGGGTCTTCTCCGCCCGAATAAATCATTATTTTGACCTCTATTTCCGACGTCTGTTTGATCTCCTGTTGCGCGATCCCGTACACGCGAGCGCGTCTTCGGGCCTCCGGGCTCACTCCCTGAAGAAAAATTCCAGCAGAGCTGCCGGGAAGGAACACAGATTATCGAAGGAAGGACCGGAGGGAAACAGCTCGTTTGGGAGGTCATCGACAAATTCTAGCGCGGGGCTAGGTAATGGTAATGGTAATGGTAATGGTAATGTAGGCCTCTAATGGTAATGTAGATTATCTATTTCGATTAACTTATTTTGATTCACAGCCACGAGAGGCGCCTAATTTCAGTATTTTGAATATACTTCCTCAGAAATGAATGTCTAAGGAAAAATTTCGCAGTACCGAGTGGACGTCGCGAGTTAATTCGTACCTCCCCGTACGGTCAATGCGTGCCAAATTCTGCCGTAGTCAAATGGTTAATATTGACACTGAACCGAGTGACAATATGCACACAGCAAATAAAATAGCCAATCATCGTACATACTGTGTCCTGTACTATATGTATTGTAATAGTAAACTCCTGAGGTTCTGCAGATGAAAATGATACCAAACACTATGGAATTTCTTAAAACCGATTAAAAGTTAGGTGCGACAGAAGGAGGCGCGCCGTATTCGCGCGCTCCTCCTTGCCTTCTTCACGCGATACCATCCTTCTCTGCCCTGCATCTTTTGATCGGTTTTGATAAATTCCATAGTGTTTGGTATCATTTTCATCGGCAGAACCTCAGGAGTATGATAATGTGACTTTTATTGGGAATAAATTAAAGAAAGAGAAAAAATCAAATTCGCGAGCGGTTGCAGGGGCAAGGAGACCGTTGCAAACGACAGCATTCCTCGTGCGCTCGCGTTTCCGCTTTCGGATGTAGCTCTTATCTCTACCTGCCTGCTCCCCCCCCCCCCCTTTCTGTAATTGCAAACCGACCTAACAACAACAGCATTCCACCGACCGCTTTTGATTTCGCGAACAGCCCCTATACGGTGATCGGTTGCTCCTGCTGTATTGCTATTAGCTCAACCGGATTATTTGACCGCAAATATTTCATCTCATATTGCATCATTACCATCATCATCATCATCATCATTATTATTATCACCGACAATGCGGTTGGCTGTAGAGTGCAAGTTTGAATGAGCGTGCTATAGCTGAAGCTCATTCACGATTACATACAGCTGTTATGCTGAGGGTGAACAACCTGCCTAGTACATTATACACATCGTATTAGGTGTCAGTCGTCGTCGTCGTCGTCGTCGCGAGCGGTATGCAGGCGCAGGGGAGACCGTTGCAACCGACGGCACTTCTTGTTCCCGCGCGTGCCCGCTCTGGGATGTCGCTCTTATCGCCACCTGCCTGCTCTTCCTCATTCTTTATATCGTACCTTTACTGTATGTATAAACACTCATATCCTGCAGATTACGTAAAGTAGCAAATGGTTTCTAAGTCTTAAATTAGGCGCCTCAAGTATGCCGGTGCTGGAGATTCTGTTAAGGTCCCAATGAAACGTATTTTATAGTTTTCTTAAATCTGTTTCCGTAATTTCAGTAATAGAAAATCTTATATGATTCAAAATTTCCTTGGCGCACGTACTTGGCAGACATTAATTTCACTACTTTTTTACGCCATAAAACCAAGATATAGTACTAGTATAATGTTCTATCTTGTATTGAAAATAATACACAGTACCACTGTGCTATATGTACTTGGCGCGTTTTTGCACGTTACATGTGTGATGTAATGTTATTTTTTGCGATCCCCTTTACAATGCCCTTCTACTACCGATACGTTGATGACGTTATCACAGCTGCTCCTTCCAGTAAGATCGAACATGTTACTAAAGTATTTAATAGCTATCACCCCAGACTCCACTTCACTGTAGAAATTGAACATAACAACACCATTCCATTTCTTGACATTTTGCTTATTCATGACAACAACAACATCTTTACTAGCTGGTATACCAAACCTACTTGGGCCGGAAAAATCATTAACTACCAGTCACATCACCCCCATCACCAAAAAATAACAATAATTTTCTCGCTAATTGACCGCGCTATGCTCCTGTCTGACAAACAGTTGCATTTTGACAATCTCCGCATTGTCACACACATCCTTCTAACTAATGACTTCCCTGTCGACTTAATCCAGAAGAAGATCCACCAGAGACTCAAATACCTCCGAACCAAAAAATCCATCGTTTGCACAAATAATAACAGCAATGACGAAAACAACAACAACAAACTGTTAGTTATTCCGTACATTAAGAACCTCTCCGAATGTCTAAAAAAAAGCTTATCACATTTCAATACAAAGGTAGTTTCTGAAAGTTGCAAAAAATGCAACTTGATACTAGGCTACAATAAAGACAAAATAGACTTCGTTCTGAATGCAAACGTAGTATATCAATTTAATTGCCTTGACTGTGATGCTCTCTACAACGGTCAAACGAAAAGTTATTTAAAGAACAAAATCCGCGAACATAAAAACAATGTAAATACTTCAACTAGCCTACACACCTCGATAACTTCACATATGACCACAGAACTCCATAGCTTTGATTTCCCAGCCACCAAAATCCTAGCGCGTGAAACTGACCTTTTCAAACGCCATTGCCTTGAAATGTAATTAATGTAATTAAAGCTAACAAAAATTCTGTCAACCATAAGACTGATGTAAACAATCTACACAACATTTATAACTTATTAACGACACAAAAATAACTATCTAGCACCGACTGTTATTAATATCTTATACTTCTAAGTTGCAATTCCACATGATCAGCTTCTATGATTATCAAAAACCGTACATAGCGTATAGTAATATTTTTTCGATTTCCCGCCACGATTGTCAATTGTCAATTGTCACCTACACAATCACTTGTAAATTGGCTCCACTAATCTGTCAGCTACAACAGCCCACAGTCGCGTCCTACCCGTCTAACTATCACTACAAGTATCTCAGGTTGCTTCTCCTATCAGTTTTACCAAAATTGACTGTAATAACTGTGAAATATTTTAAAAAATAACCCGTCTAACAAGGGCCTGACTATTAAATGAAAGCATTGTTGTCAAATGCCTTCACATTACTGTCAATCATCGAATAGTACACATAATTTTATTATTGGACCTTCTCTTCTACACATCACTGACACATTTTTTCTCGACTGCCACCTATAAGTACATTCATTTTTTAGTTGACCATACCTTATCCAAACTATTTTTTTTTATTGTAATTTCGCTGTAATTTCTATCTCTTCTCGCACTATTATCATAACCGCCGGCCTGAGGAAAGCCTTACCGGTAACCGTTCACGACATTGGTATAACACTCGCGTCACGCTATTTACATAGACAACACCTACCCATTATATTCACGTAAGTCCCAGCATTTCCTTAACATGCGGTAATCTAAAAATATTTTCCGAACACCTGCGATGTAATTGTTAGACTTATTTATAACTCCCTGTTATCTAGTAAAATATAATTTCTGAGGAGGCCTACAAATCAAGGCGAAACGTAAATCAGTCTTCTGTTTATTACCATCACCAAACTTCAGATTGTGAAAATGGCGTCCAACAAGGAGTTATACGTGTGATTTTAATGTAATACCACTAGTTGACGTTCAGAAAGACACAGTCGTCAGTAGTCGACACTACCATCGCAGATCAATTTTGTTTAAAATATTCACCAAGTACTACAACTTCTGGGAGGACTGCAAGTAACAATTACCTTTGGACTGCTGTAAGAGGAAACCGCTGAATAGAAATCATAGTTCCTCCTCACCGTTCAGTTCTTAATCACTTGGCAAGTCTTAGACACGCAAGCGCAGATCACCAACTGTTTGCCCCTATCAACCTAGGTTTAAAAGCATCGCATACTGCCATTCAATCATCCAGGCGTTTCGTCCCTTACAGACAGCAAGAAATACTCTAGCCGATTGGATTGAAGAGTCGAAAAATGGTTAAACGGCTTGCAAACGACGAAAGCAACCTGAACTATGCAGTAGAAATTCCTCGAAGTCTTTTACGCATTTTGGGAGCATGGCCGCTCTCGGAGAACGCCTCTACTTTTCAGAAAGGCTTGAAACTTTCTCAGATTGTGGCTTGTTACTTTCTTTATTTGTTTATGATAATCCCAGGGTTTTTACAAATATTTTTGAAAGAATCACAATTGCATATCCGACTGAAGATCCTGGCACCTTTGATAACTTGCATTACCAGCATGACCAAGTACTCGTTCCTCCTGTATAGGAGCGCGGAGATACGGGACGGTTGCAATATTGTTCGTCGAGATTGGAAAGAAGTTTCCAGTGAGGAAAACGAGAATATCATGTTAGCGAAGGCTAAAATTGGACGAAAGTTGATACTGTTATCTGCTGCTTTTGTATACGGCGGCGGTATACCTTTCCGGACAGTTTTGCCACTGTCGCAAGGAAGAACTTTGCAGCCAGACAATACCACCATCCGAACATTGGCGTGTCCAAGCTACTTTGTGCTCTTCAGTGAACAGGGTTCACCGAACTACGAAATCATATTTCTCCTTCAACTGATGGCTGGATTGATGACCTACACTTTCGTTTGCGGGCCATGTGGTTTGGCAGCTTTCTTTGTGTTGCACATTTGTGGTCAGTTGAGGATCTTAATTAATCGGTTAAAGAAGCTTACAAAAGGTGACAATTTAACCGACGAGATTGTTCGAGGTAGAATCGCGACCATTGTGGAACATCATATTAAGACAATGAAGTGAGTTGAAAAATGTTATTCTATACATGACGTAAAATGCAAGAAGTATTATAGCGTGAATGCACATTTGTAATATGTTAAGAAATTAAAATTTGGTGATCTATACTAGAATATTTTCTTACGCGTAGACGCGCACACACAAGGTATGGAATTTCACAAGTTCTATGGCACTTATACTATGTTACTTTTTAAGTATTGCGGAGTCCACAATTAAAATAATTAAAGAACTTTTCAACTAGCTTTAGCTTCACAAAAGTTTAAGCGATGTCGTTGATCGTGCAAAATTCTTTTCAGATTTCTGGGTAAGGTTCGCGTGATAGTGGAGCAAGCGTGTTTGGCAGAAATATTTGGTTCGACGATTTTGGTGTGCGTTACTTGCTACTGCATTCTCATGGTACATTTATCCTTTACAAAGTTATTATCTTTCTACATTTAGGAAGTCAGAAAATTTGGAAAATAATAAGTTCTTTGCAGGAATGGGAAAATAAAAGCGCTGCATCGGTGATAACGTATGGGGTACTCGTATTTTCGTTTGCTTTCAGTATATTTATATGGTCTTATATCGGTCAACTTCTGGATGATGAGGTAATATATCATGCTATATATTTCATTCAACCCTTTGACCGCACGAGCTGTATTTATCTACGTTCTACAGGTTTGTTAATACATACATATAATCTCAAAATGTGTTCGAATATACGCGTGTACAGGGTGATCTAGTATCAGTAGTACAACCGGGCAGGGCGTATTTCCACAACGTCGGCCTTGGTAATTAGTTAGAAATACGGCTCGCAACGCATATCAATGATTTTCACACAAAGTGTGTCTCAATTTTTTCTGGCCAAACTGTGCTAGTGCTGTGCTAGTGTTCTACACTCAAACGTAAGAAAAAAATGTTAGATGAACATATGCTCTTAGACGTTTTATTAAGGAGTTATGACTAATAATACAAACTGATAATGAACTGGAATTTCGTCGACACACCGTACTCACGTATTATCAGTGTTACAGAAAGTCGCAAAATCTCATTGAAGCTTACAAAGCCTATGTCTCCGAAAAGGTTGATATTTCGCCTTTTTGGTATTGGACTTTTCGGCTTCCATTGATGCATAGAATCATCTCCTCAAGTATTTCACACCTGTTACTTTCCGCCCTGTGTAATATGCATAGGAATGATCAGAAGAGTGCAGTTTATAATATATGGAAAAATCACTGAAATTCGTTGTGAACCGTCATTCTAAATAATTGCCTCGGCGTTTTGTACAGTTACTGGTAAAATATATAGAGGCTTGTGCTGAGTTCCGTAGGGCAAGACTTATCGCTAGTACACGTCTACTGGTTAGAGATTTCCCATCGATTTTTTCGAAATCTGTAACGATCGCTAAGGCGCATCCCCATTCACACACAACTAAACACTACGTGATAACGACGCTCGGTTCCGACTGGGACTATCCGACGCCAGACTGGGGATAACTTCGACTATGCTACAAACCGGACGTGTTCCTCAGCTGCTCCTCAATAAACCACTCGCTTGACCATTCCTAACAAACCCCGTTTTTCTTAACGTCCCATCCAAAAATCTTGCATTCTGTACCTCCGACTCGATTCTTTATGAGATGTAACCCATCACGTAGTTACCAGTTCTTTTTTATGCAGTTCACTGCCGATATGCTATATTATGTTATACAGGGTTCATCAGTAGGAATTCCTTTCATGAAAATTTCCGTCAATTTTGGAAATACGGGAAAATGGATACAAGGAAAGTTGCATGGCTTTGAAGGACTCGTAGCATGGCGATATGGGGCTGTTTCTACAAAGTGCTAAATTTCAGTTATTGATGTTAAAATTATTCTGTTAAATTGGTCTCCCTACTTTTTTCCATATTCTGGTAGTTGAGACCAAAACGAATTTAACGCGCTATGTGAAAAGACGATTGGGGATTCGTCTCCCGGGGCTTGCACATTGTTACCTTTAAATATTGACAAAACCGTGTTGTTACATAATCATTTTACGCAGACAATTTTGCTTCTCTAAAAATCGAGCATATTCTACCGTTCAACTAAAATTATAATTTCGAGCTCAACCCGCGCACAACACAATCTTCCCTTTTTAAACATTCTCATGAGGCAAGACACATGTATGAAGAGACGCTGTAGCGTCTCGCGCCAAGTATACAGGATGATTCAGTGTCTTGTGACCAAACTTAAATCACGTATTCTACGTGCCAATCTTCGTAGAAAAGTCCTATACAAAAATGTCGAAATCTCAGCCCTTTCGCGGATATCAGCCCCTAAAAATGTAACGTTTAAAAAATCATATTTCGCGAACGGATAATGCGAGAGACACGGGGTTTTTCCAGTACTTGTGGAAAGACCGGAGCTATCTAAAAATAATAGAGACGATATGAAAATTATTATTAACTCGTATTATTATTCATTTTTCTTGCTCGAGCATGCAGTTTCAGTGAGAAAAGGGTATATTTAGAGACCCTTACGAATCTATCTACAGAAATCGGTCTCCAAATGTACCTTGTAATAATCGGAAATTCATTAACAGTTTGTTTACAACCAATTAAGTTGCAAAATTTTTATTTGTATTCCACGGTGTATTAATTCCTGTGCTTACATTAACGTTATATTTACGAGTTTCGTGTTACAGTAGATAATACACAGTACACATTTGAATTAATTCTCAAAATAAGCGCCCCACGTATGCCGATGCTGGAGATTCTGTTGAGACCCCACTGAAACGAATTTTATATCTTTTGTTACGGGCTAGCCGTGCGAGCCCGGTTTTTCCCGGTGTGAAAGAGAAGAACCGAGCTTGCTTACTTCGCAAAAGGGTGTAATGGAGAATCGTAAATAGTCGCTAAGCGCGAATAGGCGGAAATTTGACTGTACGTCCGAAATCCTCCCTTTCGGGAATCGCCGGATGCACAATATTTTCGCCGTGATTCGCCCCAACGTTCGAAATTTACGATCTGTAGAATTTGGAAGTTGGCTAAGGAGAGTATAAGCTTGGGATGTCGCAGGCACCCGTAAGGTGAAAACGAGTCTCCAAGACTGACTATACTCCGGTCAGGTACACCTCGAGCGGCTAAGATGTTCTAATTTCTGTGGGTTCTTTTCCCTATGTCGATCTCAGGGTGTTAATTAATTAGACAGGTGGGCAGAATAAGACTGACGAATGATTTGAAATGTAAACATGACAGCTATATTCTATTCTTTGATTACAGAGAATCTCGCTATACTAGTACGATACAACTTGTGTTTAGTGTGAGTAGGTTTGTTACAATGCCTGTGTGTTTCCCTCGTCTGTTTAGCGCACTTTACTTTCAGCTTATGTGGTTTACGAAATATAGTTATATGGATTAAACTGGTCTGATCGAAAGTGACTGTGGGCACGATCTCACTCAAGAATATCCCCGTATTCTTACGTCGGTTTGGTGCTTCGAACGTGCTAAGCACGATCTACTACTGACTGACATAGCTTCGCCGTCGGTGAAGTCTGTTGGAAAACTGACTCTCTGGCTACTATTGCGAAGGGTTTATATACTCCAAATTTAGGTGAATTAGTCGGAAAACGCAATAGGTTTCTTTGAATTTTTGAAGGGGGACGATATCTTAATGCGAGCTGGAGGCACGTGCATTCCGCGGAAAGCCGCATCTGTATCCGGACTATGAATACTATCGCGATGGGGTCACGGAAGGGCATCTAGGCTAGGCGGATTTTAGAATTCGAGCGACGGTTTACGCGAGCTTGGAAAATTTCTAGGTTTGTCGAAGGAAAAATTCGTGCGTGATTCCACGGACGTAACACTTTTTTAAATCTTTTTCCGTAATTTCAGCAAAAGAAAATATTATATGATTCAATATTTCCTTGGCGCGCATACTTGGCAGACAATAATAATGCACAGTACCATTGTACTATACAGGGTGAGTCAGTGACGGGTGCAATAACTCAAATCACGTATTCTGGGAGTCAATGGAAGCCTAAAAGTCCGGGAACAATAAGTTGAAATCTCAACCCCTTCTGAGATACAAGGGGTTGAAATCTCAAGTTTTAAAAAATCATATCTTCCGTCGGGATAATGCTAGCGTCACGGGTCTTCTTCTAGAATGTGTAGGAGGACCGGAGCTATATGAAAAAAATAGAAACCATGAAAAAATTATTATTAAGTCGCATTATTATTGACTTTCTTGCAGTTTCTCGATGAAGCGGCAGCATTTTCAGGTACGATAAAAATCACGGTCATTCTGTGATGCACCCAAGAAAATATCGCGTTATAAATAGTTTAAAATGTTAATAAATGTGGCCAGGATAATTTTCGAAAAAAATCAGAAGATTTTCAATTTTTTTAAAAAATACTGAAATTTTTTACGAAAATATTGACTAGTGACTGATTAACCGCCGGCATTAGCGTTACCCAAAACGTACCAAGCGGAGGTTGCACAGTGGGATTTTCGCTACTTTTGTGCTTACGCACGAGTGTGAACGATTCTGTCGAATAAATGAAACCCAGTGATTTGTCAGCTTTACAGTATTTGATGACTCCAAATTTTTTTTGAAAATTAACCTGTAAAGGAGACACAATTGTGTAAGAAGTCGAGAAAAAATGTACTAAGGTAATCAAGCATTGTAAACATGCTGGAAAAATTTTTTTTTTCAAAAACACTTTTCATTTCTTTCTCAGTAATTGATGTCTTTGAAAAGAAAAATTACGCATTATTGCTAAGAAACATTTTAAAGCTGAAAAAATGAATAAAAATCGAAAAATTGCCTGTTACGACGATTTTGGACGAAAACGATAAATTTAAACCTTCGGGGTACTGTGAAAAAAAATCGCCGACCTCTGTAACTTTGAGGGGTTTTTGGGGACACTTTGAGGTTGAACAATTACCGACAATATCCTTCGGTTATGGGTTATATCCAAAATTGTACCAAATTTTCTGAATATCCTTAAATTCGCTAATCTTCAACTTCTTTTCAATCAACATTATGATTTCGAAAAAAATTTTTTTATCAATAGCCACTAATTGCATGTCATAGAGAATGTCTTGCAGCTTTCAAAACCCTGCTTTAATTATCTGTACGATCATTAGTGCCCGAGTAATTCATTGTCAAATTCGAAATGGGCCTTCTTGCTTTGATCGGCGATAACTCAACAACGCATTACCGAAACATAGCGATATTTATAGTCAAATTGAAAGTAATGAAATGGTCTGGTAGACCATTACAATGAACTGCGAAAAAAAAGTTGTTGCATTCCGTGCACCGGTTCAAAATCGAGCAAAAATTTTCAAAATTTTTTTTCGTTGGTTTTTCGATTATTACCGAAAAACCGTTAACGCTAAAAAAATTGCAATCCCAGTTCCAAGAAGTAGAATCTTCAAGCTTTAAATTGCTTTTTTTTAAACCTCGGTACGATCAGTTTTCACTAAAATACAGCCTTTCAAATATCAGCGAAAAATTTAGACATTTTTCTTGTTCCCTTAATTTTTGTGAGTAGTTTAGGGTTTTTCGGTAACTGACGGAGAACGTTCGCTCACATATTCTGTGCGTCAAAGTAATCCGAAAAGTCGAATAAACGTATGGCGAACTCTCAGTTCTTTCGAAAATATGATTGTTCGGAGTTTGAGTTTATAAATTCGTATTTCCAAAGTAGGCAATGCTAATAGCCTGAACTTGATTGGTTTTAGAACGTGTATGGAGTCGAGGAGAATCAACCGTATTTTTCTAGCTCATTTTATAGTGCAAATTAGATAGGAACGTATTGAAAAAAATGAGTGAAATCCTACAAAAGGCCCTACATTGAAAATGTAAGGTAAAAAAACGTGCGCCAAGTATAAGCAGAGGTGTATCGATCATTAGAAAAATGGTTTAATGGCAAATCTATAGAATTACTGCCTCCTCACCGATTTGGCTGAGCTTTTAATATGTTGCACTCTTCGATGCGTAGATTAAAGATATGCAAGTAACAATTATCGCTCTCTTTTCGTTTTCGAGTTATTAACAATTATATGCAAAACATTAATTATTAATGTAAAATAGTGTTCTCTTGACCGATTTCGCTGAAATTTGAATATGTTGTACATTTGGATGGATAAATTGCAGGTCTGCAAGTAAAATTGTCATTCTCTTCCCCTTTTTATGATATTAAGCCCCCCCCCCCCCCCCCCCCTGGCACTGACCTGACCTGTGACTGTAAAGCGTGATAAGTCTCATCATGCTTTACAGTCACAGGTTAGGTCAGTGCCAGATGAGGTGGGGGCGGGAGGCGGTGACTAGCCGCCCCCCACTTATTTTGCGGTACTAGTTTCGGAAATGTGGTTCAACTGCAAGTTTCCAAAACTAGTACCCCAAAACAAGTAGGGGGCGGCTTATCGCTGCTCCCCACCCCCACCTCATCAGGCACTGACCTGACCAGTGACTGTAAAGCATGGTGAGACTTATCACATTTTACAGTCACAGGTCAGGTCAGTTCAAGATGAGGAAAAGGGGGCACAACTGTAAAACGTGAAGCGCCCCTTAATATTTTAAAAAGGGGAAGAGAGTGACAATTTTACTTGTAGACCTGTAATTGATCCACCGAAGTGTAAAACATATTTAAATTTCAGCGAAATCGGTCGAAAGGACATCATTTTACAGTAATAATTAATGTTTTGCATATAATTGGTAATATCTCGAGAACGAAAACAAAGCGACAATTTTTACTTGCATATCTTCCATCTACGCATCAAACGCTAGTATATATCAAACGCTCACCCAAATCGGTGAGGAGGCAGTAATTCTATAGATTTACCAACCATTTTTCTTAGGGTCGATACACCTCTGCTTATACATGGCGCACGTTGTTTTACCTTACATTTTCAATGTATGGCCTTTTGTGGGATATATTATTACTATATATAAGTTGTGTCAATGTACTTAACTGTAAACTATATACTAAACTATATTTGTCACAAAATGCGGAACTCAGACAACCCTACCATGACTACTATAAGCGAACGTTATCAAGCAATCGTTGAATGTGGTGAATGATTAACTGCAGATATTTTTGCTTTGCTTAACGAACAGAGAATCCATCCTGGAAATCGTCGAACTCCGACTTAGGCCCCCATAATTTAGATAACGCGTCAATAGACTCACACAACGGACCCTCTTCTCAGACGCTCTGAAGTGCACGAGCGTGCACTAAGATAACAATACTCCCAATCGGTTTTACACGGAAAAACGGGGAAACCTTCCCACTTGTTCCTAGAATCTTCTTGATTTCTGACTATATAAACCACCCGAAATCTCATTCGCGGAGTTCTTTAGGAACTCGATCTTCCGAAGAGCAGAGCTTCGCCCTTCGGAAGATCGACAGTACTAGTATTCAACATGGACAGTTTTTGGTCAGACTTCACCGATGGCGAAGGTCTGCCAGGTTTGCAGTAGATCGGGCTCTGCTCTTTCGAAGCTCTCATAGAATCTTTAGACGACGGAATACAGGGTTATTTCGAGGAAGATGGTACTCTAGTACTTTCAACCACCTTTAAGTTGGCGTTTAGAATCATTCGACAAAAACGAATCACAACCAACGAGGAATCGACTAGGTATTATCTTGTAACAGCCTTACACACACTGAACACCTTTTGTATAACTTACTCTTGATATTTTGATATATTAGAATATAACGATCTTATTTTCATTCAAATTACTCCAATTTGATTTACTTGCCACGCGCAACATATCAAACTGAGATTCAAATACGAATATAAAACCCACAAAAATTAGGATTATTTTTGCCGCTCGAGATTCTCCTAACCCTATACTTCGTGAAGTCCTGGGAGGCGAGCCGTTACCCGCCGGGAACGGGCCAACTACTGAAACTTCGTGTACTTGCTGTTTAGATCCTAAGCATTGCAGTGCTCAGGCGAAGAAACGTTATCCTCCGAAAACGTCTAGACTATTTTTTCAGTGCTTTGCCCCCGTTGTCAAGGTCAGGAGTCGAACCCGGTCCTTCTTCTCCTATCAATCCCAAACTCGCGAGAGGAACAAAAACGGGCTCGCAAGGCTAGCCCGTAACATCATATAGACTTATTTCATAATTTAATTGCAAGGTATTCCGATTTTAAGCCACAGTTAACCTATAAAGTTAATTTTCCTGAGAGCATTCAGCCCATCGACCGCCATACCAAGCATATTCAAATATTACATAGCAGCTTCGGTGGCGGTCATTGGGTTTGTACTTTTTATAATTGTGAATGTATAATTGTTTATGATTCTCAGGCGTTAAACCGGTTCGAGAATGAAAAATGGATAAATGCCGAAATTAAAATGTATCTAGAGAAGGTATATCCTTATTTTGATTTTGCAAGGATTTCGATTCAATTTCCTAAGGTCGATGATCAGACAAACAGTAGTGATTGCGGTGTCTTTGCTATAGGCTTTGCAACGTCACTGCTTTTTGATGTTAATCCAGAGAATGTTTTGTATAAACATAATTTAATTAGAACACATTTAATGAAGATATATAATACACAAACAATTGAGCATTGTCCATGTATTGAATCAGATCCGCCGTTAGAGCTCATTGAAAGGACTTGGCGGCCTGCGTATTGTGACGCGTGGTGTACCTTCTATACTACAATGTAATTATGTTCAATGGGAATGCAACAATATTGTTATGAGCAGACAAATTTATTACCTCACAAGGGAACCTCCCGAGGTGTCCGCCTCCGATTTGAACTAAACTTTGTAGGCTGATTAAGCTCGTAAAAATAAGAGATGCGTATTTTTTTTTAACGGCTAAATTTTATTTTTGGGGGATGAAACCACCCTCCAAATTTGGGGCATCGAAGGGCTATCTCGGTAACTATCGCACATACAAGAATATTTCTTTGGAAGAAGTTTCATAGTTTTTTATGCTCAATTTCAAAATGTTCATAAATCTAAAAAAAATAATCTGTTTATAACACAAAAAAATTATTCTTCCTCTATTTGGCAATTTGTTACAATTATCAATAGGGCATAAAAAACTATGAAACTTTTTCCAAAGAAATATTCTTGTATGTGCGATAGTTACCAAGATAGCCCTTCGATGCTCCAAATTTGGAGGGTGGTTTCATCCCCCAAAAATGAAATTTAGCCGTTAAAAAAAACACGTATCTCTTATTTTTACGAGCTTAATCAGCCTACAAAGTTTAATTCAAATCGGAGGCGGACACCTCGGGAGGTTCCCTTGTCAATAATGCTGGTTCGGCATGAAAATTTGTGAATATTTGCAGATTAGAGCAGGCTGGAAAGCATGCTCTCGACTAGTGATGCCCCGATTTCCTACCGAGGGGTGCCTGTAAGTTGTTGTTGTGGGAAAGAGAAATTCCACCTATCCTGTACTTTTAAAGCAGGATATGAATTCTTTAGTCAAAGGGAAGAACTGTTAGCTGGAGCTAGGTAGATCTGTATGGGTGTTGCGGCACATGTGCTGTGTATAGCCTGTACGCGGCCACATTCTGGGATTTCAAATTCTTCGTAGAATATTACTTTACCATCAGCAAGTGAATTCGCATTAACAAAGAACTCATTTTATGTATCCTGGATAAATGAGATGAAACTACATATCTTGTACTTGGCCCACATCACTGCATTTTGAATGCTTTTTTGGGATTAGTATTTCAATCGCCAGCTAACATTTAAACACCTGAGATAAAGGAAGGAATAGAACCCACAAAATTGATTAAAATATTTTTGCCGCTCGAGATGTTCTTTTGCAAGCATAGGCAGGTTGATTTCTACCCACTACTACGGGAAACGGGACGACTCTCAATCCTACGTTTTCCTCTGAAAAATCCACTCCTTCCGTCTAGTGCATACGCGCATTTAGGTTGAATCTTCGCAGAAGGACTTTCTTCAACCTCCTCCGGTAATTTAATTACGCCAACGGTCTTTGACTCTTTGGAACTACCGGTTCTCGTTCGATCACCGAAGTCTAGCAAGACGTGCGTTGTGGCGTGGTTAGTACTCGGATGGGTGACGTCCGAGAGGATGTTCCACTCATCCTTGAGAAATCCCACGTAGTGTTGCGCACATAATGTTTCGGATCCCATTTAAAACTATACGTCCTAGGGCACACGACCTTAGCATTCGGTCCCAAAAACAAAAATAAACAAGCAACCGATTTAATTATGAAACTCGACCCTGGTGCGGGTTTAAGCTCTTTCGGGCTACGCAAGTGCAAAAGAAAACCGGACTTGCACGACTAGTTCGTAACAAGGATTGGAGAAAACTTTATGTCACTCAAGTTAAACTGTTTTATCGAAGTTATAACGTGCCAGTAGTAAATGCTTAAAAAATGAAGTAATTTATGCGTTTTTTTAAACAATGTTTTCTATTTCATGACAAAGACGTACATTTTTTGTTGGAGCATGATGAATATAGTAAGACAAATTCAACGATATATGTATCACAAGGTAATTTTAGACCCCTCCCTAAAAATTTTTTATAATTATCATATTGAATAACGAAATAACAAGTGGGTTTATAACAAAATTTTACGCACCAAAATTGATGGATACGATAAACACTTTCCAATGGCAGCGAAGAAATTTGTTTAAATACAATTTATTTCAACATTTTCGACTGATTTCTCATTTTTTTCTGCAGTACCTAGGCTATGTTGCTGGCCCTGTAAGAACGCGCGTTTGAAAGTGGTAAGAAGTAAATTGCTCATTCTCAGTAATTATAGTGCTCCCAAATATTTTTTCAATGCTATTCGAAATTGTAGCTCACAACGAACAATCCTTATGAATAACAATTTTTTATAAAGCCGCCTGGTTTTATGTTATTCAAGATGATAATTTTGCACTCCTTTTTTGCCATGCGATACTGTATCATGATTCACTGAAAAAGACAGGTGTTGATTGCTACAAGAACAATTGCTTGAAAAAAATTATAAACATAATTGCAATTAAAAAAAATTAAACTGTAGGATAGGTTTGAAGGAATCGGGAGATGTTTCGGAATCTGTGAAAAAATAGGAGGAACAACGCGGTTACCGCGCGGAACTTGTCGCGACTCGCTCGCATAGGTGGCCGATTTCTCGCGCTTCGGGTTGCTACAGAACTAATTAACGAAACACGGAAGCCACAATTATATCATGCATATTTTGTTTAACATAATTTTCTGTAAACCTTATAGTTTACGGGTTATTCAAATTAGAAACTCTCAACGCCCTAGGGGATGAACCACTTCCGACAGCCGTTTGACGTCGCTCGTTGAATTCTGCTTGACCTCAGCTGTCAGAATATCTGAAAAAAGGTAGGTAGACCCATTTAAGAAAATTATGTTAACAATCATAACAGAAAACTACCCCTTTGTAGAAATAGCCTCATATCGCCATCTTAAGAACCCCTCCAAGTCATGCCACTTGCCTCATGACAGTTTCCCATATATCCAAAATTAACGGAAATATTCGCAAAGGCAGTTCTTACTGACATATCTTGTATACAGTAATGATATCAAAATTTTAAGCTTCAGTCATATCTTTCTCTTGAACTGCCTTGCAGTCAAATGGTTGAAATATGAATCTGCGAAGTTTTGCTCTACATAATTTATTTATTTAATACTTCCGAGCTAATTTATGCATCAGAGGACGGAAATGTATTTGGCGTCGAATACTGTTGAATGGTATCACTTGCCTATTCAGCAAGCCCGTTCTTTGATACTAGTGATTATCATGTCGAATTATGCGATGAAGATAACAGCCTATAAAATGTTGGACATGTCACTGCAAAATTTTGCAAACGTTAGTATACTGCACAATTTTGAATGCTAGGAATGCGTTATCATTTCCTATCCATAATAATCATATTCACTGATTCGGTAGGAAACTGTTATACATATTATTGATTGTTTCCCAAATTCTTTCAGGTTATGAAGGCTGCTGCGGCCTATGTGAACATGCTTCGGAGTGTTGCATAATGTCGGAAATAAATTAAAAAAGTCGAAAGAATTCTTACCAAGTACTTCAACATGTCGTTTCACGTTGTTTGAAAATGAGTAATTCTCTTTTTTCGTTGTTTTTGTGCCTCCATCATAACTCACAATCAGAACATTTAAAAATTCGAAGTTATTAGTTAGTAATTAGTTGCAGTAATAAAGGGTGTTTCCGAATTGGTAGTACAACCCAAAACGGTTCAGCGTCCAAATAGATCGATGTGGAATATCCGTTGACTATACGCGCACTTACGCAGCAGCCCTCGTCTACGGCTAACAATTTTTAACAGACATATGTATTGTGACGATGACTCTTTCTCACGGCCAGCCGTGTTCATCCGCGGTACTGGATTTGTTCACATATATAAGGTGTCCCATTTTAAGCAAACCACCGAGATATTTCCCCCCAAGTAAGATTTAGAAAAAAATGTTCCGGACAAATGTTACTCTGCTCGAAGGGAGACATTCAACGGTGGGCTGTCATGTTTTTTGGTGGAGGCGCCTCCGAGATCTGATGGTCATTGTTGATTTTTTAAATGGAACTACCACTTATTCTTACGCTAGACGCATAGCCTAGCCCCAGACAAATCCATCAACCTGTATTGAGTTGACCTTGAGTTCTCATTCAAGGTCATTTTCACGCATTTGAAGAGTCGCGCATAATACGTTCAATTGTTCAACTCTGAGGGGGTATCAATACCTAGCTTTCATTAGCTGGGTAGTCAAAATCTGTCCTTGATCGCGATATTCCCACTTTGCCTTCATTGGTTGAATTGGTTCAGCGACCTGAACGTAGAATTTTCCGCAATTTCCGAATCCGAGGTCAAAACTAGGGGTTCCTATTCCCTTGTAATGATTGTGAACCTGACCTCTGCGGTTAAAGTCAAGGTCATGTGGATGTGTCCCCCTCAGAGTCGAACTTTTGTCCGAAACATTTTTCTCTAAATATTACCCGGGGGAAATTATCTCGGTGGTTTGTTTAAAATGGGACACCCTGTAGATGCAATGTGTTTAGGTAGCATCGATTGCCACATAGAACTGTAAGGAGTGTCCACTTCGCGCACGTGCCACATTGCGCACATTTGGATTTTCGGACACAGTGGAATTTGCCCACGTTGGAAGTTGGACACAGTGGAATCAGGACACGGCCGAACTTGCCCACAGTGGAAGCAGGACACATGGCAGTGGAAACGGCACACATCATACATGTAATATCATGACTGACGTGTGACTATAAAGCGTAATAAGTCTTATTCTGCTTTACAGTCGCAGGTCAGGTCAGTGCCATATGAGGGGAAGGCGGCGCAACTGTAAAACGTGATAAGTCTCATTATGCTTTACAGTCATAGGTCAGGCCAGTGCCAGATGAGGTGAAGTGGGCGCACCTGTAAAATATGATAAGTCTCATTATGCTTTACAGTTACAGGACAGGTCAGTGCCAGATGAGGGGTAGGGGCGGAAACGTATAATTTAATGTAACGTATAATAATGGTCAATTGGCAATAGTTAATACCACGGATATACCTGAAGAAAAACTTCAGTACGAATTATGCATCATTAGAGTTAAGGTCTGTACGCAGTACTCTCCAGCCGACTTCCACTTTTCGTGTGGTAAAGGTTGACTGTGAACTTTACATACCGTGCGCAGCTTCCACATTTGAGGTGTGCAACTTCCACTCTACACTATTTCGAGTGTAGGCAGTTTCCACGTGCGATAGTTCCAAAAACGGCCCGTGTCCAAAGTGGAATGTGCGCAAAGGAGACTCATCCGCGCTGTATAGCGAGCCCGTGAGACGGCGCCACTCCCTGGGCGAATCAATCCGTGCGATCAATTAGCTTATCCGATCTATCGGCGGGATGGGGATTGTGTTTGTCTCGAGAGTGGCGCTAATCCCCGGCATGTGCGGCGATTTTCTCGGCGACAATGGCTATTTTTCGAATTTAGTTTGTTGAGTTGACTTGTTCAAACCAAGTACTTCGCAATCGCACATAATGCTCACCTACCACGACTTCCAAAGCACGCGCTTGGAGCCGTTCGGACTCATATAATCAGTTTTGGCATTAAAGTGCAATTGAAAGTAGAACCGAGACAACTCAGTTATCACCTCGCCACGACATCACTGGGTCCACATCCCCGAGCTTCACCGGACCTTAACCTTTTAGATACGGCAGGATTCTGCGCGTGGCTATTCCTCTGGACGGCAGTGTATGACGTGAATGATGTAAAAACGATACAACACTGCAAAGTGGGACGGGCAATGCCGTTCTGTGCACGAGTAGATTCAAATGAAGTAATTGATAATCCACTACGGCAGCGCGGCGTTCAAAGATGACATCCGCGAAAGCCGCCATAGTGGTTCCTCGTTCAGAGAGATGACATCCGCGAAAGCCACTGTAGTGGCTCCTCGTTCAGAGATATGACATACGCGAAAGCCACTATAGTGGCTGCTCGTACCTAAAAGGTTAACCAACCACCCAGCGAGAGGAGAGTAACCCCGGCCTTCTCTTCGAATCTCCCTCTCGCTCACCGAACAGCTCTACGAGCGATTCGGCATCCAATAACAAGGAAATTACTCCGGTTCGCCTATTCCGAAAGTACGCACTAGGCCCCCCGACGATCCAAATTTAATAATTAAACGAAATAGAAAGATTTTGCGAACCGCCCCCGCAATCGCCGGTGTCCGCATCGCCCACCTCAACTAGCTTGCGGTCCAGAGAGGGTTCGTGAAAAGCCCGAGGAAGGGAACCAGCCCAAGCTCGGCCATCCGAGCACGGCGAGGTTGGCCGAGCTGCCATTAAAGTACAATTTGAATCCACGGCGAAAACAAATTCTATTAACCCTTTGCGATCCGACCTCGAGTGTGACTTCAAAATGTTACAATACCTTGGTTGAGCGGCGGGGCGTAAATCCACACACTCGCGATGGTCAAATCGTTGCACTGCACTGACAACCAAATTGAGTCATTATACACGTCGTACTTATCGCAAATATTCGCAAAAGAGAAGAACCGAACCGGCGGTGATCACAGGAGTTACATCAATAATGGCCCAAAAGCCGCAAAATGCTGGACCACGCGGCGAGCTGCGAGATGCGCATGCGCAGTGCCGCTCGTGCATCAATCAGCATCGACCGCTGATCGATGCTGCCACGCTCGGTGTTCTTAGATACTAGCTATTCTAAATGAGTCGATAATCTATCTTTCAGGACGCGGAGGTGCATGAATCCGCAACAACAATTTTTTGAGATTTTCAATAGAACGAAAAGTAGGCACATTTTTTCCGAATCCATTCGTAAAATCGTGTTTAATAATTATAAAATATAAATACCCTTTTAAAATTTAAACAAAATAATCAAGGAGAGCAGGGATTACTTAAAAATTAATGTTGTGAATGCTCTGCAGCATACCGAACAACCTCTCTAAATTTCAAGTTAGTATCTCTGTTACGTCCTCATTTTACGCAGACGATTTTTTCTTTCAATATTTTAGAATATTCTGGAATCGTTCTACTCAGAGTCACTTTTCCGTGCCTAGGAACAGGTTTTTTTTAAGCCCGAGCCTCTATTCGAGCCGACCACCCCCGCATTCCACAACCTCTCCCAAGGTGAAAAGCTGGTTCCAGGTCAGTTTCACCTGACGATCCCGAATCCCTTCCCACTTTTCCCGCGCTATGGAAAACCATAGCATCTTCCCCACTCCTGAGGCAGATTTTTGGGTATATAAGCCTGCTCAAAATCTACCCAAACGCCGGGCAGGGCGGAGCCCCGGCCCGAATAGCAGTAGATCGTGCCCTGCACCTTCGACCAAATCCAGACGTTAGACTACGGGGTTACTCTGAGCGAGATCGTGCATCAGTCACTTTCGAGCATTTATAATCGCGAATCTGTTGTAAACGCAAGTAATAGTGAATAGAGTTAGAATCAGTGCGCTAACAGACGAGGGAAACACAAAGAGGTAATTGTAACAACCACACACACTGAACACAAATTGTATGACTACGCTCGTAACTTAGAATACACCTCACTTTATTTTCCGTAAAATCACTCTTTATATTGAATTCCATTTTCCACCTGTCATTGAAACAATCTCTAATATAACACTGAAATCGACAAGAGTGCATAGAGCCCACATTAACCGACAGGATATTTAGCCGCTCGAATATTCCTATCCGGGGTAATATAAAACTTGGAACAGACTCGGCGCGTAAGTATAGCCGGGTGGTGCGCCAAGCTTTTACCTTTTAGCCATCCTGAACCTTTTTCCCTTCTGGGGACCTTCGAACCAACTGGGTCATACACCTGGAAGGACTGGTCTCTGGACTGACACCCTCGCGACTTAGGAAAAGCAGTAGTATAGATCATAGAAGCATTTCATGAGTAGGACTGCCTGCCCTAAGACCCGTAAGACTTGGAAGACACTCGGCGCGTGAGTGTAGCCGGGTGGTGTCTCAAGGCTTATTCCTTCCGACCCTAAACCACATCCCGCATCAATCGGTATTGCACCGCCTGATTCTAACGAGTCGGCGACTATCGGTTGGTCCCCCATAAAGATTTAGGAGCGGGCCTGACCAGTTTTCCATTGCACCCAACGCCGCATTGCACATACCTGCGGCTGGAAAACAGGCTCGCACGGCTGGCCCGTAACATCTCAAATATTTCCGGAACAATAACATTGTTTTGTTGTAAAAACCCGGCCGAGCTTCCCGACGTTGCCCCCGCGACCGTCCCGCGCGATAACCGCCGGGTACTTTACAACAATCAAATTTGATTGCTCCAGACCTCCGTGTTTTTCCAACTTGAAATTTACAGGGTTTGTTCACAATGCTTCAGAGCATACATGACATTAATTTCAAAGTAATCGAGTATGTCTTTCACTATATTTTTAAATTTTTAATAAAAATTTACATTTCATAACTATTTAATACAATTTTACCAACACGGAGTACTTTTTTAATTAAAATTACCTTCATTAGGATTTTATATGGGCCATTCCACGCCAAATGATCATACTCCTTGACACTAAAATTGTTGACCGCGATGATTTTTGTGACGTTATAGTCCTTGGCGAGGGCAATAAAATGCGATGTTCCGTTCCACGTTATCGTTTATACTTTCAATGTTATTAGCATTTGAAGTTTAGTGTCATGATTTCTTCAAAATTCATATCTTTGCAACTAAGATAGATATCGAACCGTGTAAAATGGCATCTGAAAGCAAAAACGTTGAAGTTCGATTAAAAAAATGTGTCGTCGCCGTAACTACAAAGTAAATCATTATTATTGCTATTTATTTACTGTCATTATTAATTACTCCAAAGACCCATCTTTGATTTGCGCGAAATTAATCCTGCACATGCATTGTACCATTACTGATACCCTCTCCAAATTTAAAAGTGGCGTTCGGCTTCATGTTCGAGTAATGAATTTTTATTGTTGGAATGGTCCGGCCGGGCGCTTTTGGTCTTGGCCGCTGAGTGGCTAAGATACCTGTGCCCGCATACAGAGTGGGGAAGAAGGTGGAAACACCTGAAGATCTTCTCAGGAAAGTAAAGTTTTGTGAACTTCAATACGGTTTCCTTTGTAATTTTTTCCGTTCCTTCGAATGGTGTACTCAGTGTTTGGGCCCAATGCTAAGAAGGGTCCCAAATCGGACCCAACCTGAAAATTTTAAATGTGTTTAACACGTTGAGCCCGGCGTCGAATTTGCTGTCCTTTCCGTTCAGCCGGCAGCCGGCGAGCGATACAAGACTCTCCCCGTGCAGCGTCCAGACAACAAGCCGTACTGCACATCAAACGTTGCGGCGATATGTCTAATTACGCACAGGCTACGGCCTATGTTTTGGTGAAGCCGCCGCCTTGCCGGTACTGCGAAGTGTCTTACTGAAACAAACGGCCCGCTCACCGGCTAGACGGCGGCAAGCCGCTAAGCCAAACGAAAATTCTAACGCCGGTCCCCAGGGACCGGCGCCGGCCACACGGAAAGTTCACTGCCGGTCCCCAGGGACCGGCGCCGGGCTCAACGTGTTAAAGTTGCTTGATCCGATGGTCGCACACGGATCGCAACTGGTCGGGGTGATTCGTAATAGGATGCGGAAATGAAGGAGAGTCAATTTAGAATCAGACACAATGTAAATTCAATTTCAACACACAAATTTTATTTTATAATTTGTACAAGTCTTAATTGCTAAGTGTTTTCGCTCGGCGGTGTCGGCGTCAGCGAAGCGCGTAATCTAGTTAGCTGTAACAATCGAACAATGCAAAGCGTTAGTAAACACTGCGATCGTTTGGCCTATGCGAACCCGAGTGCGAGCCACTCAGAATCGTTCGCAGTTCCTTCATCAAAGTTAGTGGACTGTATGATATTTATTAAAGCAAGATGTTAAATCCAACCCAACACCTTGAATTTGAATTCTGAGATCCAAAGCTCCGAAATCTCTGTTCTCAAACTGGTTGTGGCTCTACAAGGAACTAGTTAATTCTTCGTTGATTTTCAGAGTCGAAATTATTTGTGTTACGCAGAGGGTCGTAAATCTTCTGCGTGCTTGATCGTATGCTCAACAATTATTATCTCACGAACAAGTAGATGTTTCTGCTGGTTTGGATTGTCACTTGAAACGGACAATAAGCACTGGAAATATCGCAACTAGTAATTTCTTTTACTGCAGAGCCAAAACTATGCAGTGACTCTACGGAGCCTGCGTTGTCAGCCGCGCGAGACGGTAAGCCGTCACACTCGTGGTCACGACATGCTCGTTAATCCGATTATGGCACAATGAGCTGTAATAGTATATCTTACTATAGATGAGTCTCCTTTGCGCACATTCCACTTTGGACAGGGGCTGTTTTTGGAATTTGCGCACAGTGGAAACTGCCCACAGTCGAAATAGTGTAGAGTGGAAGTTGCACACATCAAATGTGGAAACTGCGTACAGTATGTACAGTTCATAGTCTACCTTTACCATACGAAAAGTGGAATTCGGCTGCAGAGTACTGCGTACATACCTTAATCTCGTACTCCAATCACGCATAATTCGTACTGAAATTTTTTCAGGAATATACGTGATATTAACTATTACCAATTGGCCATTATTTGTAAATTATACGTTTGCGTCCCCTTCCTCTCACCTGGCACTGACCTGACCTGTGACAGTAAAGCAGAATGAGACTTATTACGTTTTATAGTCACGAGTCAGTCATGCTAATACATGTATTATGTGTGCAGTTTTCACTGCCATGCGTCCTGATTTCACTGTGGGCAAGTTCGACCGTGTCCTGATTCCACTGTGGGCAAGTTCGGCCCTGTCCTGATTCCACTGTGGCCTATATCCAATGTGTCCTGATTCCACTGTGTCCAACTTTCAACGTGGGCGAATTCCACTGTGTCCGAAAATCTACATGTGCGCAAAGTGGGCACTCCCAGAAAAACTGAGTATTACATTCGAAAGAAAGGAAGAAATCGGAACAAAAGAAACCGTAGCAAGGTTTATTAAACTTAAACGATTTCAGAATGCCCGTAGTCTTCGATGTCTTTGGCCCATTTTCAGCTCCAAAGAACTAATTATTTTAATATTCAGAAACATCATATTCGGACGTAAAATATCCTATAGGATTCAAGTCTGCAATCAAAAATAGGGGTTTCCATTTAAAATTTCCAAGTCGGGTCCGATTTGGGACCCTGCTTACCATTGGTCCCAAAAACTGAATACTCTATTCGAAAGAACGGCAAAAACTACGAAAGAAACCGTAGTAAGGTTCATTAATCTTAAATGATTTCAGAATGCCCATAGTTTTCAATGTTTCGGACCCATTTCCAGGCCCAAAAATGAATTATTTTAATATCAAAAAGCATCATATTCGGACGTCAGATTTCCCGTACAATTCAAATCTGAACTAAAAAATTGGGGTTCCCATTTAAAATTTCCAAGTGGGTTTCGATTTGGGAGCCATCTTAGCATTGGGCCCAAAAACTGAGTAGTCGATTCAAAAGAACGGGAAAAATTACAGAGGAATATTGAAGGAGGATACTGAAGTTTACAAAAATTTACTTTCCTCAGAAGATCTTCAGGTGTTTCCATCTTGTTCCCCCACCCTGTAGAATCAGGCATTGTAGATCCTCTAATGGTTCTTAAAAATCGTAAACTATTGTTACTTAGGTAAAATGAGGTGTATTAACTATTTCGTACCTTACCAAAACCCATAAAGACTGTTTCCTCTCTGTGTTGTCCGAGCTTGAGACCGGCAGTAGGCCACATTAAAAACGGTTTGTGTGTATCTTGTCAAGTTGTCGTAAAACCTTAAAAAGAATAATAGAAGTAGAAATCCTAATGGCTATTAGATTATATTAGTAACTGTTGCATCCCTATGTGTAACAAATGAATACAGTAGCTTCTCGATTTCTGCACGAAAATCGGTACTGGCGCCGTGCAACCTCGGAGTCGAGGATAGTGAATGTCTTGTGCCGGCGGCTCCTTTGCAAGAGTACGAGCCTGGGTAGCACTTAAAGCGGTGACTCATATACCTGTATCACGTTACAAATGAGCGATTCCACGCCAAATGATCACAGTTGATTCACACTTGGTCCCCGATTTTTTTTAAACTTCACAGATTTGTAGCCCTTGTCGAATCCTGTAAAATGCTTTTTTCCGTTCCTCGATATCGTTATTAGTTTTTAAGTTACTTAACTGCAAAGTTTGGGATCAACTTTTTTTCAAAAATTCATAACTCGAAAACTAATAAAGATACCAGGATGTGCGAAAGGGCATTTTCTTCGGAAATGTTCAAATTTTAATAAGGGTGAATAATTAAAACAAATTTTAATTCGTGTGATAAAAGTGTCACTAACTGGTAAGAAAGGTCCTTAATATAATCTTCCCAAGAAGAGATTCTGTCTATCAGTTGTACGTGATCAGTGCTGCACCACTATTTGTATTTTATGGTATTGTTACGAGTTGAAGTCACCCCCTTATCCTTCTACCTAAAGCCATCCGTATTCCTGTTATGGCGGTGTACTTTGAAGTTGCTGCTTAGCGTGTTTCTTAGCAGCAGTGCATTTGTTACCAACAACTAATGGAGAGCCGCCTTCTGGACGTCAAACCAAGCGGACGTGCCTCCTTGATCCTCTCGAACACCAGACTCAAATTCTTCAGTTGGTCATCAAAAGTTCTCCCGAGCACTACGATATCATCCAAATATACCAGGCAGCACTTCCAAAGCAAACCATCAAGGACCTTTTCCATGAGACGCTCAAACGTAGCTGGCGTATTACACAGGCCAAAAGGCATAACGCGAAACTGCCACAGTCCCGTTCCAACTGAAAACGCAGTCTTCTCGCGATCCTTTTCGGCCACCAACACTTGCCAGTACCCACTCTGCAAATCCAGGGTACTAAACCAACGCGACCCAGCTACAGCATCCAAGGTGTCCTCTATTCTTGGTAACGGATAAGAGTCTTTCTTCGTAACGCTGTTCACACGGCGATAATCCACACAAAAGCGAGTAGAGCCATCTTTCTTCTTTACCATAACGACGGGAGATGACCAAGGACTTGATGACTCCTCAATGACGCCTTGACGAAGCATCTTGTCAATCAGATCCTGAACTTCTTTCCTCTGGTGCAACGGCAAGCGACGAGCAGGTTGCTTAATGGGAGGGTGATCCCCCGTATCAATTTGATGTTGCACAATTTCACAACGGCCTGTTTCTTCCGAATTCGCCGCAAATATATCCCGGTACTGGGCCAATAACCCTCGAAACTTTTCCTTTTCCGACTCTTCCAAATCGGACGAACATCGGTCGAAAACACCATGCAAATATTCCGGGACATCTTCAGCGCAAGGCACCACCGAACCTGCCACAGAATGCTCTTCCGGTTCGAACCGAAACCGAACTACAGAAGAATCCTTCAACCTAAAAGAACGCTGAGAAAAGTCACACGACAGCAAAATTTTGGACAATATATCCAAACCCAGAATGCAATCTTCAGAGATGTCCGCAAGATAGACTTCGTGCTCCAACGTAAGGTCTACAATACAAGAAGAGCAAGTCCTCTTGCCAAAAATGATACCCGACAAATCCCTCCTGTCGACCGAGACAAACTGCCTACCATAAACCTCATTCAAGCTAGAAACACCACAGTCTTCCTTACTGGATCGTAAAAGGGTAACAACCGACCCCGTATCCACAAGCATGCTACGGGGCTGCTCGTCAATTAACCCTTCAATGAACAGCCCCTTGCATTCTTTCTCCCCCGTACCAAAAGCAAATTCCACCTTATTCACCGGGTTAACAAAATCAAGCGAACGGCAAGCGTTCAAAACTGAACCATAAAACACTCCAAACCCTTTACAAATCAACATTTCGGACAGGCAACAAACCCGTCTCCCTTAATTTGCGCCCCGCGAATTTCCCGCTTTCGGTTTATCCCGAGCACGTTGCGCGCCAGCTGGACAATTGCCCCTCGTATGGCTGGGCTTTCCGCACGACCAACACGTCAGATCTTTCTGCGCGGATTTCTCGCGACAATTAAATTTGGTGTGGCCCGTTTTAACACATTTCCAACAAGTTTTTACTTTTGCATTTTCTCCACGCCCTTGCTCACGATCTGAGCGCGAAGGCTGATTCCCAAAAGAAGAGACCCGATCGCTCTTACATATACGATTAATTTCAATAATTTCCCCGGCGCGAATCACCGCGTCATAAAGAGAGGACGGACTCGACAAATAAGGCTGCTTTTTCAAATCTTTGTCTGTAAGAGACTCCAAAAATTGCGTGACCATAAGCCGTTCTTTGACCGCGGCGGAACAATCGGGGAAAGCGTAAGCAGCTAAAGATTCCAGTTCGTTTGCCAACGCGTAAATGTCCTCATTCGGACCCTGACGGTAAGAATGGAATTTCATATAACTGAAACTTTCATTTGACTGCCGATCGAAACGCAGTTTCAACGCCGCATGTAATTTAGCATAATCTAAGCGATCAGTCTCACTTAAAGCCGTCAACACCGATAGAGCAGGGCCCTCTAAACTATTCAAAAGCGCGGTCACTTTCGCGTGTTCATTCCAATGATTCAAATTCGCCAGAGCCACGAACTGAGCTTCGAATTCGTTCCAGGATTTCCCATTAAATTTAGGCGGTTTAGATTTCAACTCGGTTTCCGGTAAAGCCGCGGAACTTCCAGACGGACGAGGAAAAGGCAAATTGTCTACTAAGGGAACGGTACTGGCCTGCTGTTGGTGCTGCTGCTCTCCGACGCCGACTTCGCCCGCTCCACCCAACCGAGATTCCAGCCTTTCAAGCCTCTTCTCCATCTGGGACGCACAAGTACTAAAAAGGCCCTGGATTGTCCCGAGTAATTCATCCGTGCCCTCCGTCACCCTCGGTTCACCGGAAACGGTTTCTCCCTCGTTCATTGCAATCGCGGAATCGGATTCGTGAGATCCTGCGATCTCAGTAATCCCACTTCTGACACCAGTGTTGCGAGTTCGGGTCATACTAAAGAAACTGAGTCTCCGTTATAAAGGAATAGGCTTTATTGCAAAGGATCAAGGAGGCACGTCCGCTTGGTTTGACGTCCAGGAGGCGACGTCAAGAAATGTTGACGCCAAGAAATGTTCTTTCTTCAAGAGGGAAGTGCTTTATTTAGGACACGTGATTTCTGAGCAGGGCGTTAAAACGGATCCTGCGAAGGTGGCCTCCATTCGCGATTGGCCGGTCCCGAAGAATGTGAAGGAATTGAGAAGTTTCCTTGGTTTATGCTCTTATTATCGGAAGTTTGTTAGAAATTTCTCTGGCATAGCGAAACCTCTTTATAAGCTCACTTAAAAGGGAGTTTCTTTTCTTTGGTCTTTAGCTTGTCAGGGAGCTTTCGAGGAATTGAAGGGGAGTTTGACGGCTCCTCCTGTTTTGGCTTTTCCGTCATCGGAAGGGAAGTTTATTTTGGATGCAGATGCTTCTGCAGTAGGTATAGGTGCTGTTCTCTCTCAAATTCAGGGGCGGGGGGAGAGAAAGTCATAGCCTACTATAGCAAATTGCTGTTAGGGGCCGAGAGGAATTATTGCGTAACAAGAAGGGAATTGTTAGCGATTGTGAAATCTGTCAAGAATTTTCATCACTATTTATACGAGCGTCAATTTGTTGTTCGTATGGATCATTCCGCTTTGTGTTGGCTTTTCAGTTTAAAGAATATGGAGGGTCAGCTGGCAAGATGGGTGGAGCTGTTGCAGCAGTACGACATCGAAATTAATCATCGGGCTGGTAGGTTGCATTCAAATGCTGATGGTCTGTCAAGAAAACCTTGCGCTGGTTGCAGGTTTTGCGAAAAGGTGGAGAAAATTGGAGCTCCCACCGAGGATTGTCGCTGCGCAAGGATCTCTTTCGACATTAGCCCGATAGATTGGGGGCGAGCTCAGAAGTCCGATTCGGAGTTGAAACCGGTATTGGAAGCTAAATCTCGTGGTACCAAACCTTTGAAAGAAGAAATTTCGTGTTGTAGTGCTGCGACTAAATTTTATTTTCAAATTTGGGATTCTTTGGTCGTCAGAAATGGTGTCCTGTTTCGAAAATGGGAATCCGCGAATAGGAAGCAAATCCTGTTTCAGATTGTAGTTCCTCGGGGAAGGGCGGAAGAAATATTACACGCGGCCCATGATTCTTCTTCTTCTGGGCATTTTGGAGTAAACAGGACCCTGGCTAGAATTAGGAAGTGCTTTTTCTGATCTGGGTATAAGCAGGATGTAGAAAAGTTGTGTCGCTTCTGTGATGTTTGTTCGGCTAGGAAGGGCCTTATGGAAGTCGGGAGGGGAAGATTGCAGCTCTACAACGTGGGAATGCCATTCGAGCGGATTGGTATTGACATTTTGGGCCCACTTCCGAGGTCTTATAAAGGGAACAGATTCTTGTTGGTTGTAATGGACTATTTTACTAAGTGGCCAGAAGTCTTTCCTTTGCCGGATCACAGGTCGAAAACTATAGCCGAGACTTTGATTTCTAATGTGTTCAGCAGACATGGCTTGCCCTGTGAGATCCATTCCGATCAAGGTCGTTCTTTTGAGGCTGGCTTGTTTAAAGAGGTCCTTCGGGTTCTAGCTATCAAGAAAACTAGAACTTCTCCTTTGCATCCCCAGTCGGATGGTTTAGTGGAAAGGCTAAATCGAACAATTTTTACAATATTTGGCCATGTTTGTATCTTCGCACCAGAAGGATTGGGATGAGTGTATACCGTTGTTTCTTTGGGCATACAGAACCTCTGAACATGAGGTTACGAGAGAAACACCTGCTAAGTTGCTGTATGGAAGGGAATTGCGTTTGCCCCTTCATCTGTACAGGGGAGACCCTCCCTCTTCCGATGCTTTAGCCACGGACTACGCGACTGCGTTGCAGAAGAATTTTCACGAGGTGCATGATCTTACGAGGAACCGTTTGGAAAAGGCGGCCCAACGCATGAAGATGAGATACGAAGCCGGACGTGCTACGCTTTCCTTTTCGCCGGGGGATCTCGTCTGGCTTTTTCAACCGAGAAGAGCAAAGGCGAGCGCACCGAAGTTGCAGAGCAACTGGGAGGAGCCGTACGTAGTGGAAGAGCGCTTGAACGATGTGGTGTATCGGATTCTTCGTTCGCCAAAAGGGAAGCGCAAGGTGGTTCACGTCAATCGTTTGGCTAGGTACAAAGGTCGGTTTGAACCAGTTTGGTTGGGGAAGTTCAGGAAGAGCGTATGAAGGGCTCGTTGTTTTGGTGGTTCCGGTCGTGAAGCGATCTTCTACCTTGGCCTTCAACCTGAGGTAGTCGTGTTCTCCTCCCCGTAGTGGTTGTTCCTAGTGGACATTCCGTGGATGGTGCGTGAGAGGGTGCGCCCTCAGGGACGAGAGGTTAAGACGAGGGAAGCTGGGGCGAGCACCTTAGCCGGTGCTGGAACTCTGGCGAGAAGTGAAGGTTCCGATGGTATGGGTGTGTTTTCTTTTTGTTTATGTTGAACGTCTTGCTCTGGATATGATTGGGGAGGAGGAGAGCTAATTTTTGTAGAACTGTCTGTGTTAGGAATTCTCCCGTTTTAATTTGTTGTATCCTTACTGGATCGGTGCCGTTCGTTACTTCGCGAAGACTGTGAAGTATCTTGTTTTGTTGTTTTGTAGAGACTGTTTCGCCGTTTCTGTTTTTAGGGGAGTATTACGCTTGAAGTTGGAAGACCGGAAGGAGCTGGAGGTTTGCGGAAAGGCGGACCGAAATTTTGCAAGAAGCACGGACGCTCTGCCCTCGGTTTTTGGCGGTTTTCCCTTGGGCCTTGCAGCGAATGCTGGAGCGTGGTGCGGTTGAGTTAGGCCGCTGTCACACCCGTTTCCCTACTCATACCGTTGTGCGTCTCCCTTGCTTGCGCGTTTGGGACAAACGCTTCTTCTTGGCGGGGGAGAGTGTTACGAGTTGAAGTCACCCCCTTATCCTTTTACCTGAAGCCATCCGTATTCCTGTTATGGCGGTGTACTTTGAAGTTGCTGCTTAGCGTGTTTCTTAGCAGCAGTGCATTTGTTACCAACAACTAATGGAGAGTCGCCTCCTGGACGTCAAACCAAGCGGACGTGCCTCCTTGATCCTTTGCAATAAAGCCTATTCCTTTATAACGGAGACTCAGTTTCTTTAGTATGACCCGAACTCACAACAGTATCATGAAAATTTAGTTTAAATAAATCGTCAGTAAAGGATTTTAAACTTCCCACCCCAGGACATTGGGAACATCCTCCAAAATAGCATACTGGTTGGCGAGGATTGCAAATCATTTGTGCAACAAAATCTTTATATGAGCGATTCCACGCCAAGTGATCACACCTTATACACACTTAGTCTCCGATTTTTTTTAAACTTTGCAGATTTGTAGCCCTCATCGAGCACTGAAAAATGCTTTTTTGCAATCCTCGATATTGTTAATAGTTTTTTAGTTATTTAACTGCAAACTTTTGGATCAAAATTTTTTTTAAAATTCATAACTAAAAAACTATTAAAGATATCGACTTGTGCGAACCGCCGTTTTATTCGGAAAACTTCAAATTTTAATAAAAAAAATACCTCGTGTTGTTAGAATATAAATAAATAGTTGTAAAATATAAATAAATGTTTAAAATTTAAATAAAATATGGAAGGACAGCACCGATTGCCTTGAAAAAAATGTCACAGATGCTCTGTAATCTACTGAAAAGAATGCCACAGGTTTCAGGTTGGTGCCGCAATTGTTTCCGGAGCAATAAAATTTTATAACTGGAAAGACCGGCCGGGCGCGCGCCGCGGCAGGCGCGGCCGGCGGCAACCGCACTTGGTACGTTCGAATGATATACTTCTACCTGAAACTTCAAGAGTCCTAATTACTTAAATAAGCGTTTCGATTTCTAGTTTTATGATTATTTGCTGTTACGCTCGTTTGTAAGCTATTACACTGACAAAAACACTCTTTTCTCTCTGTGTTTTCCGGGCTGGAGACCGGCAATTGGCCACATTAAAAAGATGTTTTTGTACGTTACGAAGCCGTACGAAGTGTGTTGCAACCGAATGTAAACTAATATATTAACAAATTTTAAGAATAATGTCATCCGTTTCGTCTGCGAATGAATATATTCATATATATATTCATTCATTCATTCATATATTCATTCATGCGAATAAAAATTACCGATCTCTTTCTATTCTTAAAATATTAATGATTATATGGGCGAAAATGCACTATTCTTTACAGGCACTCTATGAAATACCGTTCTCCTTCTCGAATTTCATGCATTATCATTATATTATACGTTAGCGCCCCCTTCACCTCATCTGGCACTGACCTGACCTGTGACTGTAAAGCATAATGAGGCTTATCACGTTTTACAGTTGCGACCCCTTCCTCTCATCTGGCACTGACCTGACTTGTGACTATAAAACGTATTAAGTGTCATTAGGCTTTACAGTCACAGGTCAGGTCAGTGCCAGATGAGGGGAAGGGGGCGCACTGTAAAACTTGATAAGTCTAATCATGCTTTACAGTCACAGGTCAGGTCAGTGCCAGATGAGGTGAAGGGGGCGCTAACGTATAATATAATGATAATGCATGAAATTCAATAAGAAGAACAGTATTTCATAGAGTCCCTGTAAAGAATAGTGCATTTTCGCGCATATAATCATTAATATTGTTACGACCCTGGCGTCGCGCGCTTTCTGCAGTCTGAAGGAATCACCGTGATGATCGGGTTTGAATAGCGACGGCGTTGGGTGGTTGTTTATTGATTAACAACCGTCAAGGAGAACCTCCGGAACTGTCATTGTGAGAAGACGTGTTGTGTTGTCGAGCAGTCTTATTTAATAAAATGTCCTAATTCCTTGTTCAATCGTTGTCTGAGTTTCCCGGGTGTAACATTTGGTGTCAGAAGTGGGATTAACTAAAAGAAATATCGGAAAGATGAGCACGGGAACACGATCTCAGGCGGCGAAATCTTCGGGTCAAGCTGGAGGGGATCAGGCTCAAGTCCAGGCTTCGACTTCGGAGGAGTCATTGCGAGCGGAAAATGAGGAATTACGGCGAAGGCTGCTTCTTCTGGAAACACAGCTAAGTGGTTCCAATAACGTTTCTGTAGAGACTATAAGTGCGTTGCCGGTAGAGACTGAGAGTTTAGGGTACAAAATTAGACCGGATACATATGACGGGACTTCTTCGTCCCGGGATTATTTGGAGCAATTCTCCCTCATTGCTGGTGCCTTAGGTTGGAATTCGGCGACGAAAGCGGTCGCATTAGCCGGAGCTTTGCGGGGAAAGGCTCGTTCAGTTCTTCAGGGAATGACGGGGTTGAACTATGAGGAGTTGAAAAAGAAATTGGAATTGCGTTTCGAATCGTTTCACACGTTTCAGGATTAGTATTCTCTTCTTGTGGCAAAGCGCCAGGAAAAGGACGAAACCCTTACGGAACTAGGGGCTGAGATCGAAAAACTGACGAGATTGTCTTATCCGAATGAGTCGGCGGAGACCAGGGAGAAAATAGCAACAGCTCAATTTGTGAACGCATTGGCGAATTGGCGAACGCGCGAAACGTTGCAGATAGAAGGGGCTTCTACTTTGGGGGCAGTTATAAGTAGAGCTCAAGTTATTGAGACGATAAGGAAGCGAGAGTTTGGAAATTCAGGTCAGAAGTCTCGTTACGAGGAAGGTCAAGATCGGGTTAAGAAGTTTAAATCTGGTCCAAATTTTGCTCCGCAAAAACGACCCTGGGTCCCTCGTAGTGAACAGGACAGGGGTGCCGCGAAGCAATGCTGGGAGTGTGGGTCGAAGGAACATCTCCGTTATAACTGTCCGGCTGCGAAGAAAAACTAAGAATGGTTGGGCTAAACCGGGATAGTTCAACCGAGTCCAAGGAATTTCCCGGGTTTAAACGAGTAAATCGCGTAGTTACTTCGGGTGGAAAGTTCAATTTCGTAGGGCAGGTTAATGGGAAAAAATGTAGTTTTAGAATTGATACGGGTTCGGATGTTTCTGTGTTAAATTCAAGTTTTGCGATTCCTTTATTACCCCTTCCTGAGGGAGTCGAGGATTTACGGTACCCGACCGGTGAGAAAGTTAATGTCAGTCATAACGTAGTCGCAAATGTAAGCTTAGGAAAGTTTGAGCTTCCGGTTTCGATGTTCGTTGCCATGATACATGACGATTGTATATTAGGGGCTGATTTCCTTGAAAAGGTGGGGGTGAGAGAGATGTGTGATTCTTTGTTTTGTTCTCGCATAGAGGTTCAGTCTGGAATTGTTCAGAAATTAATGGACAAAAGTTCCGTCAAGCTATACGATTCTCAAAAGGAAGTAGCCACGAGTTTTCTTCAGGAGTTTAGTGATGTTTTTACGGACGAAGTAGTCGCCGGAAGCTGTGATTTGGTGTATCATCGGATTAATATTGGGAAAGCTAGCCCGATTAAACAGACTCCTCGGAGAATTCCTTTCCATTTGCGCCCGGAAGTGGAGAAGATCATCGAAGAAATGAAGGAACAAGGAGTTATTAGGGAGTCGAAAAGTCCTTGGCTGTCTCCTGCGGTGATGGTTCCGAAGAAAGATGGAACGATTAGGTTTTGCGTGGATTATAGGAAGCTGAATGATTTGACTGTAAAGGACTCGTATCCTCTTCCTAGAATTGATGAGGTTTTAGACAGTTTGTCAGGGAATAGTTGGTTTACAACGCTGGATCTTAAGAGTGGGTATTGGCAGTTAAGAATTCATCCGGATGATGCAGAGAAGACGGCTTTCTCCGTGGGTAGTGGACTCTGGGAGTTCACGGTTATGCCGTTCGGTTTGTGTAATGCTCCGGCAACTTTTGAGCGGTTGATGGAAAAGGTGCTCGCTGGATTATTGAAAAAGTGTTGTTTAGTTTATTTCGATGATGTTATTATTTTTGGAAAGACATTTGAGGAAATGATGACGAACTTGCGTTTGGTATTTTTGCGTTTCAGAGCTGCCAAGTTGAAAATTAATCCGAAGAAGTGTAGCTTCTTTAATCAGGAAATTAAATATTTGGGTCATGTAGTTTCGGCTTCAGGGATTGCTGCTGATCCAGGGAAGTTAGAGGTTGTTACCAAGTGGCCAGTGCCCGAGAATAAAAAGCAGTTGCGAAGTTTCTTGGGATTTTGCTCGTATTATAGAAGATTCGTTAAGGGTTTTTCTTCTATTGCGAGACCATTATATCAGTTGACGGAGGGGCTGGCGAAATTTGACTTTTCTCTTCCTTGTCGGAAAGCCTTTGAAAAGCTGAAGGAAATGTTGGTTTCTACTCCGATTTTGGTGTTTCCTCAGGAAACTGGTGAATTCATTCTGGACACAGATGCTTCGAACCATGGAATTAGAGCTGTGCTGTCCCAAATTCAGGAAGGAGAGGAGAGGGTTTTGGGTTATTATAGTAGACGGCGTCAGGTTGTTCAATCGTTGTCTGAGTTTCCCGGGCGTAACAATATTTTAAGAATAGAAAGAGATCGGTAATTTTTATTCGCAAATATGTAATCTACGCCTCGAGCTCTATAACATATTTAATTTACAGCCAAATCGGCAAAGCGCTACCTATTGCTATGTGTATAATTAGTTAACATAATTATTGATATCTCATGAACGGAAAGAGAGCGACAATTTTTATTTGCATATCTGCAATCTACGTATCGAAAAGTACAACATATTCAAATTTCAGCCAAATCGGTGAGGAGTGCCCAATTGTAAATAATTACCGGGTTTCTTTCTCACCCGTCAGTTTATCAAATCTGGCGCCATCTATCATTAATTTTACATTCAGATGCAACTAGCACACACACACACACACACAGACACACACACACAGTATGTGTACCAGAAGATTCGGGAAGGACACATTCTTTTAGGCGCAAAGCAGCAAGATTAGAGAAGTCTATTTGTTCATTTGCGAAATTATGGTGAAAATAAAAATATGCCTCTGTTAAACTACTAAGCATTAACCTCTTGTGTTAATGGGTTTTAGCACCATTGATTCTGAGTACGAGGAAATCTTTCTGACCCGGCATGACACGGCTAACATCGACACTGTTATAAAATTGTTGGACTTTGTCAACCATATCGTCGGATAATCATCCACTAAGTTTAGGCTTTGGTGTAGGTAAAGGACCTTTCTCTAAAATTAATTATTTTATAGTACAAGCCATACGATTGGAAATTCTGTACTCTTGCTCCAAACTTCTTATGGTCCATTTAGGAGGATGAACTGTATCAACAGCCGTTTGTAACGACGTACTCGAAAGTTTCAGAGGATTCTCCCTAATAATTTCTACTAATTTACAATTATGTTCAGTATTATCCGATGGAACAGGTGATTCTTTTTGCAAGGTGGCACTGATATCTTCTAACATTGTCTCTAATTGGGATTCACTCTTTCGAGAAATTGATGACTAACCGGGAGACTCTAACGATTGTTTAAGAACAGATCAAGAGACGCGTTAGCGTCTCGCGCCAAGTATAATAGCCGAGCACAGCTTGAAGCGTCGGCGCTGCGAGTATACCTTACAGCATCTAGTTGTAGTTGTGACTGCTCTATTATTTCTCGTGCGCATTTCGTGTGGGATCTTACAGGAAACATCACCTCTTCACTATTACTAATTATTGTATTTCTTCCTTCTTATGATACACATTCGATATACACACTTTGTCTTCGCTCTATCTTTTAGCACGTGTTTCCTGGTCGACATCATCCGATCATCTCCCCTACCTATCTGTCTGTCTACGCTGCTTACCTCCTCACTCACACACACTCATACTCACATACTCTCACGCTCCTACCCACACCGCAATATAACCAAGTACTCACATTTAGTACGTAGTATGCAATTAATTTAATGTATTTTACAATTTAATCATAAATTTCACTTTCAATTCGATGACGAATTCATAATTCATCGCATAATGCCTTTGTAATTTTCAAGAATTTGCTAATACTGTTTATTACAAATTAAGTTGCAAAATTCTAATTTGTATTGTGCATTATTTACTCTAAAGCGAAACTCCTAAATATAATGTTAATATAAGCACAGTGTAACGAAACATTAGAGAAAAGAGGAGGAAAGACAGAACTTTCGAGAAAACGGCCGAAAATGCGTACGGTACGCGAAGCGTCGCGTCACGTCGCCGCGTAGCAACCGCGATGTTGTTACGCTTAGCAACGGGCGAGTATAAAAGACCATGCGAGGATCGAAGCGCTTAATTAGGCAGATTCTCTAGAAGAGGACGAGGTGAGTGAACCACGGCCGCCTGGTCGAATTTAGGAGAGGACGAAGCTATCCTATCGGCCGCCTGTTGGCAACCGGAGAGAACAGGGGACTCCGCACCTGATGCACTTCCAGGCGAGGAGAGAACGACTAGTGAAGCCGGTCCGCCTCAAGATGGGAGAGAACGGCTAGTAGAGCCGGTCGCCCACTAGAGGATGGAACAGGGCGAGTACCCTAGTCGCCAGGTAACACGGGAGAGAACGGGAACTACCACCGGGACGCCCTGGCTTGGACAGATTGGCTTGGAAGCCGGTCGCCTGCCTCTTGGGAGAGTTCTGGGGAGTCTACCGGTCGCCTGTTAGGGTTTTAGAACAATGCACTGGGAACCTCTGGAGATAACGATAGAACGGCCTCGAGGCTGGTCGCCTGCCGAAGGAGACGCACCTGCTCGCGTGGAGTTTTCCCCTTTTGCGAAGAATTTACTCCCGTTCTTTTATAAAAAGAATGTTTGATTGCTTACTGTATAATTAATCCAATAAAAACACCTTCTTTTTCCAGATTTATCCTTATAACTGACATCCCAGCAAAAATCCTCCTACAACACGAAATAATATAACGCAGGGTACAAATCCAAATCTTGCAACTTAATTTGTTGTAACCAGACTATTAACAAATTGCTGGTCATTACAAGGGTATACGATTGACAAATTCCAAGGATTGGGAGTAATTCAAATGTGGTTCACGGAGTCATTTCAGCAATCCATAAGTATTGGTGTAAAAAACCCCAAAATTTGATTTGACGTTTCAACCAACTGTTTTATGGTGCTCTTCAGAAAAACTTAAACGAATAACTTCTCCATAATATAGACAACAAAACGCAGCGCATTACACATCCAATGGATGCACGTAAACCTCCTCAGTATGTACAATACCGCAAAGCGTATAAGCTTGGACCCACTTTACAATAAGAAGCATAACGTCTAGCTATTGTAAATAATAAAGGTTTTCAAACTACGAACTACAACTTAACTCCATACACCAAATAGTGTAACTTAAATATGAGCGATTCCACACCAAACGATCACAGTTGATTCACACTTGGTCCCCAATTTTTTTTTAAACTTCACAGATTTGTAGCCCTTGTCGAATCCTGTAAAATGCTTTTTCCGTTCCTCGATATAGTTATTAGTTTTTAAGTTATTTAACTGCAAAGTTTGGGATCAACTTTTTTTCAAAAATTCATAACTCGAAAACTAATAAAGATACCAGGATGTGCGAATCACATTTTCTTCGGAAATGTTCAAATTTTAATAAAAAAAATACTTCGTGTTGGTACAACCTCAATAAATAGTTACAAAATATAAATAAATGTTGTTATTAAGGTTGTACCAACACGAAGTATTTTTTTATTAAAATTTGAACATTTCCGAAGAAAATGCCGGTTCGCCTGGTATCTTTATTAGTTTCTGAGTTACGAATTTTTAAAGAAAAATTGATCCGAAACGTGAACGGTTGTCGCTGCCCGCGACGCTTCGCGGCGCGCTGTATCACGCGCCCAGCCGGTTCTTCCCAGTTATAAAAATTTATTGTTCCGGAACTATAATAGTTACCAACCTGAACTTTGTGGCATCCTCTCTGTAGACTACAGAGCATCTGAGATATTAATTTTAAAAGGATCGGTGCTCCACTTCACTATTCTATTTAAATATTAAAAGTTTATTTGTATTTTACAACTATTTATTTATGTTGTACCGGCACGAAGTATTTTTTTTATTAAAATTTGAACATTTCCGCGTAAAATGCCGGGTCGCACGTGCTGGTATCTTTATTTGTTTTCGAGTTATGAGTTTTTCAAAAAAAGTTGATCCCAAACTTTGCAGTTAAATAACTTAAAAACTAATAATGATATTGAGGAACGGAAAAAGCATTTTACAGGATGCAACAAGGGCTACAAATCTGTGAAGTTTAAAAAAAAATCGGGGACTAAGTGTGAATCGACTGTGATCATTTGGCGTGGAATCGCTCATATATCAGAGCTAAACAGTGGACGATGTATCCAAGCAAGTAAACAGATTGAGATTCTTGAGCGTATTGTTTTGAACTTATAATCTTTTTAAAAACAATTATACCAAACATATCACTAGTCGAGTATAACATAAATCAAAAACTGTACAAATAATTATTAATCCTAAGCTGCACACTACTGGGCCTCTCCAAAAGCTGAAGACCGCCAAACCACCCAGATAACAAGGATGAGATTTTCCTTGAGATCCGTTCAAATCGAAGAAATTTGGAAGAAAGGAGCACCGGTACGCACGTACGCTAACAGGCGTACGACGAACAAATATAAGTGCATTAACAGCATAATGTGGGCAAAATACACATTCCTCCAATAAAGACAAGAACAGATCTACCTTACTGGCGGTGTATTTGAGAAGAAATTGTAACTTAAATGAACAAAACTTTTTTCAAAACTCCGATGAGCTTGGAGGCCTGTGCACGCTTAGGTTACGATTTCCCGACACTACAAGGGTTACAAGGGTATATTTACCGAAAATGATATTTTGTATTAAATGGATTATGGCATGTAATGTTCGGCAGGGCAGGGAGAAGGGGCGTGTAGGGAGGTGGATTGGAGGTGGAAAGCGAGAAAGATAGAGAAGATTAACTCGTATAGGTACTGAGGATATGTAGTCACAAGGAATGGGAAGCAGAGAAGGCATGTGAGAGAGCGGATCGGGAAGGGAGCGGTGGTTATGGGAAGTGTGTGGGGTATCGGGAAGAGAAGGTTTGAGGAGGACTGGCAGAGAAGGTTGTGGTTATTTGATAGGTTGGTTTGGCCGATGGTGAGTTATGGGGTAGAGAGTTGGGGTTGGGAGAAAAGAGAGTGGGTCGAGGGGCTGCAGGAGCGGTATTTGAGATGGGTTCTGGGTCTAAGAGGGACTCGCCTGGTTATATAGTGCCAGAGGAGATCGAACGGTTGAAGTTGAGAGGGAAGGCGGGGATGAGAGTGTGGGGGTACGAGGGTAGACTGGCGGAGGGTAGAGGAGGGAAGCTGACGAGGGAATGCTGGGAGGAAGTTAAGGAAAGGGCCAGGGGCGGGAAGGCGTTAGTAGGCTGGGAAGAGGTTTTTCGAGGAGAAGGGGTGGGGGTTAGAGGAAATTCAGAAACGTAGGGAAGAAGGGTGGGAGTTGAAAGGAGAAGAATTGGTAGAGTGGGAAAAGGAGGAGCAGTGGAAGGAAAGGTGACAGAAGATTGCGGTCTCGAGATACAGTGAATGGTTCAAAAAGGTCAGGTGAAAGGGGATCCCGAAGTACCCGATGAAGGGTTGGGGAGAGTAGGTGTGAAAGAGCAGCAAGGGCGCGGCTGGGGAATGAGATGAGGGGGGGAGAATGTATTGGAGGGGGAAGGATAAGAGGATCTGTAGGATGTATGAGTTCGAAGAGCAGACGTGGGAGCATGTGTGGGAGGTTTGTCCGGCATGGGGAGTAGAAGGAGGTCGGCAAGGGGCTGTTGGTATGGTGTTGGGGAGAGAGAGATGGAGGACATGAGGAGATGGGGAGGACATGAGGAGATGGGGAGGACATGAGGAGATGGGGAGGACATGAGGAGATGGGGAGTAACTGAGGAGATTGGAGCAGTGGAGTTGGTTTCTCAAATATCTCTGGTGAAATAACATTTTGTTGTTAAAATGATACGTCCGAGCGCCCCAACGTTACCGCCGCGACCGTTCGGTGCGTGCTCGGATATATCATTTTAACAACAAAATGTTATTTGTCGGGAGATATTTGAGAAACCAAGTTGAAATTTACAGAGCTTGTTCAGTATGCTACAAGCCATCCGTGACATTAATTTTAAAATAATCGAGGATGTATTTCATTGTTTCATTTAATTTTATAAAAATAGTCATATTTTATAACTATTTAGTAGCATTTTACCAACCTGGAGTACTTTTTTAATTCAAAGGGTATAGCCGAATAAGCATGCGAAAAATGCCCCCAAACCAAATCAATTTCTGTGTAGATCAGCCGATAGGGTCCCCATAGAAAATCACCTGTGCCGAGTTTCAACCCGATGGCTCCACTATACGGGTGGTTATAGGGTAAAACGTCATTTCCGGGTTTTTCTCTATTTCTCCGAACTGGTTCAACAAAAAATTCTGGAAAAAATTACGTACATTTAAACCTGTGAGCTGTACGTTTGTAATTTTTCAGAATTTTCAGTGGCAAAACAAACGAATCAAAAATAAAAATAAATTATAAACATTATTTAATCATTGCAAATACAAAAGTACCACATTCATATTAATACAGGTTGTGCATAGGAGTGCGATAATTGTGGTCTAATTTTTCCAGATTTTTTAAGATGGGGCGCGATACTTAAAGAAATTAAAAACCGCTCCATTCGAGCGATTCCGCGCTAATGCGACCTGGACGAGCGCTTTTTGAACGAGACCAGGCTCAAACGTTAGCTACCGTCCCACTAATAAAAGTCTAAAACATTAGCCATATCTGGCTACGCATTTTTTTAAAAAATCGAATTTTGTAATCTCACACACATCCAAGTACAGACGAAATGAAGATCATTTCCAAGTGGTGTGGTGGCAGCGCGCGTAAAGGGAACGATTAGCACGGAGAAGTTTGGGGCTCGAGTCTTTATTACGTTATAATTTTTTTTCTTTGTTATCCATGAATTTTTTAAAAAATCCAGATCTTTATGGAGTTCTTATGGATATTTCTGCTGTATTTTCTATCCCAACAAATGGCATTACATTATGCATGTAACGTACAAAAATGCGCCAAGTATGTATATAGCACTATGAGATGCTTTCTACAAAAATAATGCTCCCCACGAAAATAAGAATCTTATACTACAGACAAGTGTACATTACAAAAAAATCTTACAATAATATAATAGCGTAAAAAAGTAGTGAAATTAATGTTTACCAAGTATATGCGCCAAAGTGCATAGCAAATTTTGAGTCACATCAAAATTTCCACATATTTCGAAAATTATGATACTTACAAAAATGAGAATATTACAATAATATTACAGCGTAAAAAAGTAGTGAAATTAATGTTTACCAAGTATGTGCGCCAAACCGCGTAGCAAATTTTGAGTCACATCAAAATCTCCACATATTTCAACAATTATGATACATTCTATTACCGCGATTATGGATAGAGTTATTTGAAAAGTAGAAAAAACGTCAAATTGGGACCTAAACAGAATCTCCGGCACCGGCATACTTGGGGCGCCTTTTTAAGAATTATTAATCGAACACACCGTTCGCTACTTTATGCAATATACAAAATTTGAATGTGAATAATACAACCAAAGTAATTGTTTGGTCTAATCGAGTGAGTGGAAGTACCTTCACAGTGGGAAGTCGTTGTATTTTGGTAGTAACATGCAACTTGCACACAAGTGGCATGCTGTACCGGAAGCCATTTCGGTGGCACTCTTAAGATCAGTGCTTAAATACAAAGTATCCCTGCTGTGAGGGCACTTCTTTTGGACATACCAGCGTAGGCAACGTACCGTAATATTAAGCGACGTAAAGGGTTATGTGCAGGGTGGTACATGCGGTGGCGCCCCAAGTATGCCGGTGCCGGATATTCTGTTTAGGTCCCAATTTGACGTTTTTTCTACTTTTCAAATAACTCTATCCATTATCACGGTAACAGAATGTATCATAATTGTCGAAATATGTGGAGATTTTGATGTGACTCAAAATTTGCTACGCGCTTTGGCGCACATATTTGGTAAACATTAATTTCACTACTTTTTTACGCTGTAATATTATTGTAAGATTCTCATTTTTGTAAGTATCATAATTTTCGAAATATGTGGAAATTTTGATGTAACTCAAAATTTGCTATGCACTTTGGCGCACATACTTGGTAAACATTAATTTCACTACTTTTTTACGCTATTATATTATTGTAAGATTTTTTTGTAATGTACACTTCTCTGTAGTATAAGATTCTTATTTTCGTGGGGAGCATTATTTTTGTAGAAAGCATCTCATAGTGCTATATACATACTTGGCGCATTTTTGTACGTTACATGCATAATGTAATGTCATTTGTTGGGATTTCAATCCTTTTTGTACACTTTACACTTTCTTTATACATTGTGCAAATTACGGTTGATTTGTTTTTCCATGCAATTCCGAGCTACAATCGTATTTTACAGCTACAGTAATAATATGTCAGTCACTCGTGATCGGAAATTTATTTTTACCGGGGATCATTATACAGTAGTCTTTCGATTTTTGCCCGAAATTATGTACTTTACAGTTGCACGAGAATCATCCCCAACACCTAGGTGTTCTGCCTCGTGCCCAGCGAAGCGTGAAAACCGAGCGACCAGCGGTTTACTTTGTAGTCGATGCTCACGCGCGATGAGTCATAATGCGAATCTAAAAATTGTTTTTTTTTAATTTATTTTTAATAAAAGTTACATTATTGTATTCCTCATGTTCTGCCGATGAAAATGATACCAAACACTGTGGAATTTGTCAGAACTGATCAAAAGTTACGTGCGATAGAAGGATCGCGCTGCACGGTCGAAACGGTGCTGGTCTCGATCGTTGCACGAGACTCGCATATGATAATCGCACGTAACTTTTGATCTGTTTTAATAAATTCCATAGTGTTTGGTATCATTCTCATCGGCAGAACGTGGGGAATACAGTAGTGTAACTTTTATGTAAATAAATTAAAAAAAAACAATTTTTAAATTTACACTATGACTCATCGCGCGCGGCATCGACAACAGAGGAAGCCGCCAACCTCTCGGATTTCACGCTTCGCCGTTCACGATTCTCGACTCGTACTTCTAGATTGAAAGTTTTTGGTCCCGAAATTCGTGCAGAAATCCAGCTAGTACTGTATAGGGTGAGACATCTAACTCTTAACTTGGAAACCTTTTCGTGAATTTTAGAAATGATGAAAACTAGCGATGTAGGGATGCTTTTTCGAAGGGGTAGTTTTTAGTTACTAATGAATAGCACGATTTTCTGAATTGGTAAGAATAAACTTCTTAGATATTCTAAATGCCATTTTCGCAATCCTCAAAATCGAGATAGCTTAAAGTTCCGTTGACGTGTCGATTCCTTGGTACGGGATCCTCTTTAGAATTGTATTCACTATTCGAAATCTACAAATTACTTTAGTACTTACACTTAAAATTATAGAATAATCACTGTTAAATTTTGTAAATTCTCACGCTACTATCGTTTAACTTTAAGTACTAAAATATTTTGTAGATTTCGGATCTCCAATAAAACTCTGAAGAGGATTCCTTACCAAGGAATCCAAACGTCAACGGAACTGTAATTTATTTGGGTTTTGAGGATTGCGAAAGTGGCATTTAAGATATCTAAGAAGTTTAATTATTAATGTTATTTAATGTTTGGTTTCTTGTAAATTATATTGATTAGATGTTTATATTGTAAATTTGCTTTATTGAAAATTTGTATTTTTTACATGTTTATATTGTAATTCCTACTTGAAAGGCTTCATTACTCTTGTAATCATAGTTCCGGTAGGTACATCAGAAGTGTAAGGTAAAGTTTTACCAGTAGGATTTACAATTTAAACATGTAATAAACATAATTTACAAGAAACCAAACATTAAACGATATAATGCATACATGTTCCATATAGGATATCGTACAGAAGTTTGTTTATAAAGTAATGATTAACATGCATCAAAGTTGCAAACTACACAAAATTAATGTATAGCATATAAAATAGTATGGTTCGAAATTTGGTTTCTTCTAAATTATATTTATTACATATTGATATTGTAAATCCTACTGGTAAAACTTTACCTCCCACTTCTGATGTACTTACCGTAACTATAATTACAAGAATTAGTGTTTGAGTTTGTTGGATTGGAGATATTCATAACGCAGGTAAGTTTTGGCCATGTACACAATCCTTAGGAGTATGAGATTAAAACACACTTTACGTTTCGACTCCCAGGTTTGGAGTCCTCTTCAGTTATATTACAACATTCTGTCAATAAAAATAAAAACATGGAAAACCTTAACCATTTCCTACATTTGGCGTTAAGTATGGGACTAGGACAAAGTGCGCAGGGAAGGTGGCAAGTATTAATGCTAATTAATGATAACTTACTTTAATCGAAGGGTGACGGAAAGGTTTCAAACATGAACTTGTGGGTTCAAACGAGCCTGGAACGCTTGCATATAATAAATGACATAACGAGGCATAAAATTCTATATCTTAAAGAACAAAACTTGTAAGCCGTGGCGTTCCAATCCTGTAGGTTGACAAAGTCCTATGTAAAGAACAGGGTATGTATCGGTGAGAGTTAGCAATATGCTGTGTATGCGAAAACTTACATGCATTGGAGGAACGCAGTAGAACAAAATAAATTGTCTAGCAAAACGCAATCACTTCGCGTATCCAATACTTGTGAATGCTAGTTAATGTAGTACGCAACTTTCTTCTCAGTGCTTCGCAGACCATTTTACACAGACAGTATCACTTAATCCGAGTTCAGGATTACCTCGTTTCTTTGATGTTTGAGAAAATGGTCTGCGAAGCACTGAGAAGAAGGTTGCGTACTACCTTAAATAGCATTCGCAAGTGTTGGATAGGTCAAGCGATTGTGTTTCTGCTAGACAATTTATTTTGTTCTTCTGCGTTCCTCCTATGCATGTAAGTTCATCTAATTATTCCATCTTTGAACTGGTTTTCAAACACACAGCATTTTGCTAACTCTCACCGATACATACCCTGTTCTTTACATAGGACTTTGTCAACGTACAGAATTGGAACGCCACTGTTTACAAGTTTTGTTCGTTGAGATATAGAATTTTATGACTCGTTATGTTATTTATTTGTATGCAAGCGTTCCAGGCTTGTTTGACCCCACAAGTTCATGTATAAAACCTTTCTGTCACCCTTCGATTAAAGTAAGTTAGCATTAATACTTACCACCTTCCTTACGCACTTTGTTCTAGTCCCATACTTAATGCGAAATGTACGAAGTGGATAAGGTTTTTCGTGTTTGTTTTTTATTTGCATTGACAGAATGTTATAATATAACTGAAGGGGACTCTAAACCTGGGAGTCAAAACGTAAAGTGTGTTTTAATCTCATACTCCTAAGGATGGGTACATGGCCAAAACTTACCTGCGTTATAATCACAAGAACCATAACGTTACAAGACAGTATGTAATAATTCAACTGAGGATAAGCTAAGGAAAGACAAGGAGCGAAGAACTGGGATAATCGAGAAGAGGGGGCTGGGCCAGTCTGTCAACGGTACGGGACCGCGAGGGGGTGCGCCGTCAGCTCGACTTGCGAGCATTCGAGAGTGCTCCTGCCATTATGGACCTCTGTGGGCCCACATGAGTACCATGGCAAATCTTCGTTGCGGACTTTTTTCCTGTAGAGGCGCGCGTGAAGCGACTTGCGAAGAATCGGGTCTGAAAAAGGGATCTTTTTTGGCCGAAAAATTACAACATAAAATCCATATCTCAGCAACGGCTGAACGGATTGTATTACTGTTTATTATCAATCGACGCAGAAAAAATCATAAAGGCCAATGGCATGGTCATTCTTTCGATATATCGTCCCAGTTTAAAGATTGTCACGGGTTACCATGAGAATAGGCTGCGCGAACTAGTTCGCTCGCGTAAATGATACTAGTAGCGACGACGCCAGGAGCTGCGCTCGGCTATATACAGGGTGAGTCAGTGATGGCTGCAATAAATCAAATCACGTATTCTGGGGGTCAATAGAAGCCTAGAAGTCCGGGAACAATAAGTTCAAAACTCAACCCTTTCCGAGATACAGGGGGTTGAAGTTTCACGTTTTAAAAAATATCTTCCGACGGGATAATGCTAGCTGTATGGATCTTTTTCTAGAATGTGTGGGAGGGCCGGAGCTATGTGGAAAAAAATAGAAATCATGTAAAAATTATTATTAAGTCGCATTATTATTGATTTTCTTGCAGTTTCTCGATGAAGCGGCAACATTTTCAGGTACGAAAAAAATCACAGTCATTCTGTGATGCACCCAAGAAAATATCGCGTTATAAATAGTTTAAAATGTTAATAATTGTGGCCAGGATAAATTATTGAAAGTTTTTCGCTAGAGATTCTCAATCCCTGGTTTTTACGATTGCTGTTTATCGTATTATTATCTAGTGTTACCAAATAATTTATAATACAATAATTTATGTTGTTTTGCCGTCCTTTAAACAAACTGTGATCTGGTGGTTGATCAGATTACAGTTTGGTTACAAGTTATTATTATTATGATTATTAAATTCGTTATAAATGAAGCTTAAAGTTACTACTTTTAGGAACTGGGGTTGGAATTTTTTAGCGTTAGCGGTTCTTGAGTAATCATCAAAAAAACAACGACAAAGAAATTTTGAAAATTTTTACTCGACTTTGACCCGGTGCGCGGAATGCAAAAAATTGTTTTTCGCAACTGAAAAAAGTTAAAAATGAGCGAATTTAAGGATATTTGGAAAACTTAGTATAACTTTTAATATAACGCATAAACGAAGGATATCATCGGTAATTTTTCAACCTTAAGGGGGAAATCCGGGTAAAACAGTGAGCGACAATCCCACACAAAAACTGGCCGAAATAGGGTTCGGGAGTTCCTTTTTAAATTGTTATTAGAGAACGGATTCAGGTGGATCTGGGCTCATTTGAAAGAGGAGACTCTAACACATGGCAGAATGCATTTATAATTTCGAAATTCGGTGTAAATGAAAAAATATCAGGGTGTAAAGTGAGGCAAAATAAGGGGTTAGAATTTGTTCAATAATTTTTGTTAGAGATCGAATTTGGAAAAAAGAAATGCATTCTGCCATGGGTTAGAGTCTCCTCTTTCAAATGAGCCCAGTCCCACCTCAATCGGTTCTGAAATAACAATGAAATATGGAACTTCCGAACTGACATTTTTGCGGTTATTATCGACCACGTGCTTCGTTCGAAGAGTTACCATCCGCCGTTTTTAGTTCCGCGAGTATTTCTTCGATGGGGGCTTCTTGAAAACGGTTACCGACGAAAAATATATAGTACATTGTGGGCCTCTGCGCCAGATCTGCGACGTGACGAGAGTAGAGGGGGCAGGAGGGACCCGCCTTGTGCGGCGAAGACCTGACACCCGTTGCCTGCGACCAAATTATGTATACACGTACCTCTTACTTCTAAATTTCCCACGGCGTGTTTACAGAAATTATATCATGTTTGGTATCATTTCAATCGGCAAAAGCTCAGCAGTATGACAGTATAATTTTCATGAACAAAAAATTACAAATAAAAAACTTTGCAACTCGGATTACTCTTAGTCACACCGATATTCACCCTCGATGAGCGTCGGCTACCTGATCCCATATCCCTTCTCGTGCTTATGTAGAAAAAGACAGCGGTGGAATGTAAGAGAAGGAATACATACATTGTATGGGATCAGGTAGCCGGCGCTCATCGAGGGTCAATATCGGTGTGACTAATACTCGTCACGTCACAGATCTGGCACGGAGGCCCAGAGTGTCCTATACAGGGTGATTCTTTGAGTCGTACCACGGTTTAAACCACGTATTCTGGGCACCAATAGAAGCCTAAAAGTCAAATAGCAGAATGGCGAAATCTCAATCCTTTCGGAGATACAGGGGGTTGAAATTTAAAATTTAAAAAAATCATATCTTCGAAACGGATAATCTTAGAGTCACCGGTCTTTTTCCAGAATGTGTGTGAGGGTCCGAGGTATCTGAAAAAATTAGGAACAACGCGAAAATTATTATTAGGCCTCATTATTATTGATTGTCGTGTTTTAAAATGCAGTTTCTCCATGAACCGGCACGATTTTCAGGTACGAAAAAAATCACAGACATTGTGTGATGTACAAAAAAAAATACTGCGTGATAAAAAGTTTAGAATTGTAAGAAATGTGGCCAGGATAAATTATTTTGTGTTTTTCGCTAGGGGATCTCAATCTCGAGTTTATGGCTGCATGTGTCACTGCGTCGATAGAAGGCTCGAAGTCGGCGGGTCTCTGTGTCAGTAGTCAGTTGGGCCCAAATAATCTCAAGGACCTGCTACCGAACACAGCTGTGAATGAATAGGCGTTAGGGAGTGTGAAAGAGAGAGTGAGCGCGAGTGAGAGAGAGAAAAAAGGGTCAGGTTGACGAACTCTACGGCAGTGACACATGCAGCCATAAACCCGGGATTGAGATCCCCTAGCGAAAAACGCTAAATAATTTATCCTGGCCACATTTCTTACAATTCTAAACTTTTTATCACGCAGTATTTTTTTTTGTACATCACACAATGTCTGTGATTTTTTCGTACCTGAAAATCGTGCCGGTTCATGGAGAAACTGCATTTTAAAACACGAAAATCAATAATAATGAGGCCTAATAATAATTTTCGCGTTGTTCCTAATTTTTTTCAGATACCTCGGGCCCTCACACACATTCTGGAAAAAGACCGGTGACTCCAAGATTATCCGTTTCGAAGATATGATTTTTTTAAATTTTAAATTTCAACCCCCTGTATCTCCGAAACGGTTGAAATTTCGCCATTCTGCTACTGGACTCTTAGGCTTCTATTGGTGCCCAGAATACGTGGTTTAAACCGTGGTACGACTTAAAGAATCACCCTGTATATACAGTGTGTTACATGCTACCGGTATTACCGGCCCTACACGCGAAAAATCAACTGTTTGACCGACTACCCGAATTCGAAATGGTGGTCTCACGCATATCTCCCTTAAAGTACCCCCAAAAAACCCTCAAAGTTACAGAGCTCGGCGATTTTTTTTCGTACTCCCGCAAAGGTTTAAATTCATCGTTTTCATCGAAAATCGTCGTAACAACCAATTTTTTGATTTTTATTAATTTTTTCAGATTTAAAATGTTTCTTAGCAATAATGCGTAATTTTGCTTCTCAAAGATATCAATTACCGAGAAAGAATGAAAGAAAAATTTTTTTGGGGAAATCAACATGTTTCGGACGCCAATAGGCGTCAACAGTAGTCAAAAGGTTAAAACATATTTCTTAGAACTTCAACTGCTCTGTTGATACTTGGCGCACAGTTTTTAACTTACATTTTTAATGTAAGACTTTTTGTGGGACAGGGTATATCCGGATGATTCAGCTAACATCGTCTCAAATATTTTCGTCAATTTTATCGATAGCCGCATATTATTAACAAATTCGCGACCTATAAATTTTTTCTGTTTCTATTATTGAGTACCGGCGAAAATAGTGAAATTCTGAAACTGGTTGTCGCAAGACTTGTATCGTTTAAGGGAGAATAAAATTAATAAAATTTTTTTGAAATATCAGTTTTGCAATTATGTGTTGCTTAAAAGAAAAAGATAAGTAGGAGGTGAATTCACGTCACTGGCAATCAGTTGTAGAATTTAAAATGTCGTGAATTCACGTCAGCGGTCGGGAATGTTTTACTATAATTTTTGGCATCCATCTCGTTTCAGACACATGAGAAACGATCGTGTGGTTTACGCAGTCACTCGAAAAAAAGTTACTATCATAATAACAGATAGTAACCGGATGTCTCCCATTCTCTATAATTATCAACGGTAGTAATGAAAAAGAGAGCAATGCTTTGGTCACGCAAGAAGAGCAGGGTTCTAAGGGGCCATGGTTAAAGGTTAGTCACTCTTCTCCACTTCCAACGTTCAATTTTTTTATTGCTCGCTTGCGTACTTTACGATTCATGTCTTTCATCGAGTTGGATAATTGCATTGGTTACGCAGAACATGCAGAATGTTACCGCTACCAACTCAGTGGTAACTTGTCATTACGCATGAAAATTTTATATCGCGGTACTTCACTACCCTCTGACTGCAGTAGTTACGAACCCTGTTACTCATCGATCGCTTAAGAAGTAAAAGAATACACTGTACTCTGATAATTTCGGTTAGATTAAAGGAAATCTAAATTATAAATCAAATCTGAACTACAGTTTACCTATTATTATCCGGCTGTGATTCTTTGATGATCTTATTAAAGGATCTATTAAGAAATTATATGTGTACTGCTTGTTACATTTTCGATCTATTCAGAAGCAATTTTTCTTAATTACTTTTAGGAAATTCTAGAACTTGCCCTTGTCGGAAGTTCTCCTAATAGTACAGCATGATGTCTGACAAACTTTTATAGATAACGCTTAATCAATATATGTACTATCTTATTCACATACACGCAACGCTAGCCTGATGCCCATATTTGGAAACCCTGTACGCTATTGAGAGAAATCTAAGTAATTAATCTCATTCTGGTATAAAAACCTAAGCATGGTTTCGGGTTTGGGCGATCCCACGCCAAGTGAACATAATCCGGGCACCTATGGTATTTAATTTTAATGATTTCTTGAGACGTTATTGTCTCGGTCTAGGACATGAAAATGCGATGTTCTGTTCCACGCTATCGTTTACACTTTCGAAGTAATTAACATCCAAAGTTCAGGGTTCCGTTTCCTTTTAAATTTATATCTTTGCAAATATGGTAGGTATCGAACCATGCCAAGCGGCATGTTACGAGCCGCTAGCTGTGTGAGCCAGGCTCTTTCGAACAGTTTCGCAACGGATTTGGCTTCCTGTGTCTTTGAAGGTGTGTGAGTCCAATACGTAGTCGCCGAGATCGAATAAGTTCGAGATCAATTATGCGCCAAATAGGTTGTAGAGCACAAGTCAATGGACGACACTAGCAGAGTAATGTACCTCTGGATAATTCTTCTCGTTGGTTGAAATGTAGTGAGAGGCCATTTCGGATTCGGCTACGAAGACATCAAGCTGGATTAAGTCACAGTTCACAGAGTACTGTGATCGCCCAGGACTAAATCCTCACTTACATTCTCACCTTGCACATCAGAAAATTTTTCTTGTTCCTTATTTGAGAATATTATAGAATCAAGCGACACGAGCCACATAGAGTTGTGACCGTGAAAGACCGAAATTTGGAGAATGTCGACATTCACCGGTGAAAGTCGACATTCACATAGTCGCTTGGTGTATGTCCGAAATATTTGCTAAATACGATATCTTAATACGTCTCAGGATGAGACGTGATATGTCTCATTATGCTTTACTGTCAGCGGTCAAGTCCGGTGGGGAACACCATGAAGTAGAGTAAGGGGTTACTGTGAGCGAGATTGTGAATTTCGTCACTTGCGACAGTTTGATTATCAGTTCTTTTCTCGAATCAAGTTCAATTGTGACATGTGTACAAACAAGGTAAACACAAACGGTATTGTCACAAGCCACACACATACACTAAACAAATGATTATGTTGTTACGACCCTGGCGTCGCGCGCTTTCGACGCTCTGAATTTGTTTCTCTGAAGGAATCTCCGGAGTGATCGAGTTATATAGTGACGGCGATTTGTAGTTGTTTGTTGACTGACAACCGTAAGGGAGAACCTCTGGAACCGTCTTAGAGGGAAGACGTGTTATGCTGTCGTGTAGTTATGTTAATAGAGAGTTCGTAGTTTTGTAAAGTTGTCCTCTGTGATCCCGGGTGCAACAATATTATGTATAATTTCGACAATATAGAATTCACTTTGTTTTTACTATTCAAGCGGAAGTTTCAATATCATTCGAAGCCATTCTACCCCCTGTCCGTTTATTTTACTGTGATTAACAATTGGGAAAGTATGTTACATGTAACGAGTGTCTGACACATTCGACCTCGTTGACTATTCGTCGGATTCGCATACCTCTCGCAAGGCTTAGAATCGAGCTTGTGGTCGTAAACACTCTAGTGGATACGACACTTTAAGATCCAATCCCAAACGGGCTCGCACGGCAAGTCTGTAACAAATATTAGTCGGGAAAGGAACGTCTTGGACGACTTAGATGTCCTAATTAATTAATAGGTTTTATCTTTCCCATCGATCACAATGTGGTGATTTAGAGATAGGTGGTAACGGTAATTGAAGATATGATTTGGGTAATGAAAATATGATTGGTATATTCTACGTATTTGGTCTTATAAATTTGTGTTGTCCGTGAGTACGTTTGTTACAATTACCTGAATATCTTCGTCTGTTTCTGCACTGATTTTGAGTCTAGATGACTGTAGTGTTCCGCGTGGCTCCAAGTAGCGGGTCGTTCTACGTTTACCAACCAAAACGGATGCTTTCTATCACGATCGTATGCTTAGCGTACGTTTCGCAACGAATTAACTGCTGCCAGGATATATTGACACTCTCTTGTAGCCCCGGTAGATTACAATGGTAATTGAAATAATCGCAAGAAACAAACAGTCGAAAATACTAAGTACGCGATTTCGCACTAGAGTAACCTCGTATTCTGACGTCTAGGCTGTGATATGCAAATGCTTCGAAAGCATAGGGCGGGATCTACTATGGAAACAGCACAGCTTCGACCTTTGGAAGTTTGAATAAAACTGAAGCAGCCAAGCCTAGTTTTCGTCGGGTTATATACTCGAAAATCGGGACGTTTTGTGGATAAAAGTGGGGCAAGCCCCTTGGTTCGTTGGATTGGTCTAGGGGCTATCTAAATTATGGGAACTAACCAAGTTCAGCATGCGTGCAACTGCGTGCATTTGCGTCTTGGAAGGTCAGGGTTATCGTGTAATAGCAAGGGGAGCTACCTACAACGCGGTGGTCTAGACCCCAAGCTATGGTTTGTATTGATCGCAAGAATACTCAGGTTTAGTGGCGAAAAAATTGTCCGGACAAAAATGAAAATGTAGCAGGAATCTAAATACGAAAACATTGAAGTTTCATTGAAAAAATGCGTCATGCCCGTAATTAAGAAAGTATCAGTGTACTGAATAAATAAACACAGTAGAATAATAAGTTTAAGTATCAGTACACTCTTTGTTTCGTGGTACTGGCATTTTCTCACGTAGCCTTCAATCGGGATTAACTCGCACACACTTGTTTTCCGAACAATTTCCAACCTACATGTATAACACATAATTTAACCTATTCCTAATTCATCTATTCTCAGACTACCAAACCTCTCACTTAAAGGAGGAGTGATTACGATTTGGCTGCTTATTACGGGATTTGTATTGCGACTTCTTTCCAGAAGGATTGCAACATATTTTACATGATAGTTTTAGCATTCTGAACACAAGGAACTAATGCACAGTATGGTGTCTCTTTGACAGGGCAACTCTATCCTTCGGTGTATGGGAAAAGAAAGGAACGTACCCGGTATTTATTACTCCGTAAAACTTATTACTGCGAGACCAAACCGAACGCCACTTTTAAATCTTGAGGATACATTTATTACGGGTATTTTGAGTGATGAACAATTGAAGTATTAAAGCAATACTAACAAAGATTTGTGTTTTAATTACGGGTGTAATACATTCTTTAAATGAAATTTCAATGTTTCGCGTTCAGATGCCGTTTAACACTGTTTGGTAAGAATCATACTTGCAGGATATAAATTTTTAAAGAACTCCCTTGCCTGAACTGTGGATGTTAGTGGCTTTAAAAGTTTACGTGATAGCCAGGAACAGAACACTGCCTTTTCATTCGTTGCCCGAGGTTATAACGTCCTAAAAAAGTAATTTAAGACAAAAACCATAGATGCTCTGTACAAAATACAACAAACATATTGATTTCACACATGAACAAAATTTCCGCCACCAGCATACTTGAGGCGCTGTTTTAAAAATCATTAACCTCATACATCGCTAATTTGCGTTATATTCAACATTCAGATACGACTAAAGGAAATGTTATTTGCGTTAATGTATACATGTAGTATTCACCGATGTGAAGGATGATGCGCAGCGTGTTACATACACTTGTCGTTATTGTTGCTTGCTTTCTGGGACTGACTGCTGAAGCCATATGCCTTAGGACCTACTGTTTTAAGGGACATTCAAACCATTATCTGCGCAACAGTACATGATGTTTCTCAAGGATGGGTGAAACATCGTCTCCGATGTTATCATCCGAGTACTAATCATGCCCAACCTTGCTTGACTTCAGTGATCAAACGGAAACCATTAATTCGAAAGAGACACAATCGTTGGTTGTGACATATGGTGGCGTCTCAAGTATGCCGGTGGTGGAAATTTTGTTTACGTACGAAATTTATAATTATATTGTATTTTGTTCCATCTCTGTCGAAAATTCCAGTAGGGAAGTTAGAAAAAACTTTTCAAAATAAGTCCTTATTTGCTACAGGTGCATGGTAAACATCATTTTAGACATTTTTCTTCCCGATTTTTGGCGGATTAATGTTCAACTGTGTTTATACTCGACCCACGTTTTTTTACGTTACATTTTCAATGTAATGTTTTTGTAGGATGTCAATCATTTTTTTCACTACGTCTCTATACGTGCCAGAATTTACATAAAATTAAATACACTAAATAAGAACTAAGGATTTATACAAAGTTAAATGAACGACAGTCTTTGCTCGGCAGTCGCAGGATACAAACGTGATTACGTGTTTACGATCAATCCCAGCATGCGCCAACCTAACCACACCGTCACATCCGGCGCCAGCTAAAGCCAATGTCTCGGGAATACGGACAAGGATAGCTGAGAAGAAAATCATGCGGGGACCGTGCAGCAACTGCACATTACCCGCCATATCTTCCAATATTGTTGCGTCGTTCAGAATTACAAACGAAAACGGAAATTACACCGTCCTAGGGGACAACATGAGCAATCAGATAAATCAACCTGAGGGATCGCTACAATCAACTAGCTTAAAGCGAACAGAAAACAACAGACGAAGTAAGTACTATAAATACGGCAAACGTCCAAATGGAAATCGATCAAGATAGTTTGATAGCACCGAATAAGAGAAGCAACAAGAGACCCTGTAACCCTAAGAAACGGAAACTAAATAGTCCATCAGAGTCACATAACGAAAAAAAGAACCGAAAAGTGCAGTTAAACCATTGGCTCAAAAATATACCGATGCGAAACTCCTTCAGTAGTATAGCTATGGAGGTTCTGCGACGGAAGTGGCCAGCCGGTTTGTCCAACCGCAACATCCGGTGTAGATAAGGATTTCTAGGAATAGATAAGAGATAAGGATACCCGCAACATCCGGTATCCCCCCACCCCGTCAGTAAGAGGAAAGGGTATCATCCCCTCCCTCTACTGAATGTTCCTTCCCCTTAATTGAATTGGATTAGGTGATAAGTTAATTGAATTAAGATGATTTATAATTGAAGATAAGCATGGGGAGGAGGATGAGAGAGATAGGTAGATGTGAAAGAGAATGATGGTTCTAATCTATCACTACACTACGAGAGTGAGTAAGAGTTTCGAGTCTTTCGCTACTGTTAATTGAATTAGGTGAAGAGAGCCCGCAACGATAAGACGAAACCGCAGAGTGTCAATGAGGCGAGGTGCGCGTTGTTGCCGATAGATGGCGTTAGTGTGATGAATAATAAGAGTAAGAGTACGACGTCAGAGTCGGCTTAATGCATAATTGTGTATTGAGGATATCTGTGCAGCGGTGGTTCTCCCAGTTATTCGGGATGTTTTAGGATTTTATCTTGCGCATGTATCGAGGACATCTGTACGTACGGTAGTGGTTTTCCTGCCGTACGGTACGGATCGAAAAGCGGCGGTTACCCTATTATCCGGGCTATTTTAGGATGTTATCATGCCCATGTATCGAGGACATCTCGTCAGTACGGTAGTGGTTTTCCTGTCGTATGGTGCGGATCGAAAAGTGGAGAGAATCTGAAATATCTTGTGTGCAACGTTACAAAAGTGCACGAGAGGAAAGAGTATGGCCGATGCCCCGAAGACTGCGTTCAATGCAGGATTTCGGTTAAGGCGTTCGGGCCATACAAAAAGTGATTTGTCTTATGGCATTAAGCATCAAGAAAATAATGCGAATAGTGCTGTTGGCGATCCCAACGATGTGAATGAAAATTGCAATGACGATGAGCACGATATTAAGGATCAAATAAAGAAAAGTAATGCAGAATCGTAATAAAAGTAAAAGAATATTTTTTGATCATAGTAACGTTTTCAAAAGAGATAAAAATTATTGAGGTGCAATTTAATTTGAAACCAGTTGTTCATAAAATGATACACTGGAGTTATGCCTATTGTGCTGCTCGAGGAGGATCATGGGAAGAAATAATGAGGGACACTGAGCGATTTAAAACTCGAATTATTCGTGTCGATCGAGTTCTCAGTCCAATTTTAGATATACAACATCGAAGAAACATTTGGCAAGAACGATTTGCCTTCAAAAAATAAGAGAATCATATGTAATTACGAGGTGAAGGGAGCTCAACTATCGTTATCTTTGGCCAAGAGAAGGAGAATGCATTATCGCACAGAAGAAACATTCATCAAGAACGACTTGCCTTCGAAGAAAATAATAGAATTGAGATTAGAAATGGTAGGGATTTGGCTAAGAGAAGGAGAAGAAAAATGCGTTTTCGTTTCCGGTAGGTTAACAATAAAATAATAGCGCAAGGATTGGCATACAACTAGTTCTGCCTGGCTCAGTTCAACGAAACGTACGTCTTCGAAGTTTAATTTATTATGTCATTTATTTATGATGGCTAATCCTATAAAAGTTTTATCTTTGACAGAGTCAGATTTGGTGGATGTAACCAAGCCATTCCTTTTATCATTTTTGAAGGCATTCATCGACATTTTGTGGGATAAATTGCCGCTACGTTTAAAGAACGATTCGGAAATCCAAGGATATCGTCGTTGTCAAGACCATTATAATCGACCAGAAGATCGTTCACACATTGACGGACCTCCGCCGTATGGAAAAAATTGCAGTTTGTGTCGCAGGCGACGAATAGTGGATTATTACTGCTAAAAAAAAAATGTATTTTAATCAGCATAAGAAAATGAAGTGTAGCCATGATGATGATGATAATAGTGATAATGATTTAAAATCATCTAATGAAAGGTATGTATTATAGTTAAGCTGTTTTATCATATGTTATATTAGTTAATTTTTAAATCAAATTGTTTTTTATGTTTCAGTAGGAACAGTCTTAAAAAACCGCTTGCGGTTCAATCATTATTGCCTACATTTCAAACACTGCCACCATTTGTTCCTGCTCTACAGACAAGACTTCGAATAGTGAACGAATCATCGCGACAATCACCCACTGCATCAGATGCTGAAACATCAGCGTTGCTTGGTTCTCCAGAACGGGCATTACCATCAATGTCATCATCATCATGGGCAGCAGCAGCAGCAGCGTTCGAGCCTGAAGCGAAGCAACAACCGACATCATCCGAAGAAAAACTAAAGAGGGAGATACCGCGCAACATTTGCGTAGGGTCACGCATATTGGGTCGTCGGTATGCATTAACAAAAAATTATTGTAAATATTTAGATATTGATATTTGCACCGCGCATTACGATTCTAATAAGGGGACTTTGGATGCACGCATTGAGTTGGCAATAGGCAGTAACCATGGTTCAGAAATAATCTTTTCCATGTGTGCATGGAAACGATTAATGACCTGTGATATTCGTGATTTAATGACTGATCCGGAAATAAGGGTTAATTTAGAAGACGATTTTTGGATGCGAACAACGCAAATGTATGGCAAAAAAATAATTGAGTTTTACAATGATCGCACGGCAATCATGGTTACAGAACAAACATTAACAAAAATATGTAATTATGATTTTTGCATAAATCAGATGATGTATTGGTTGGCGTTGAATTGTTCAGAAGTTGTCGATAAGTTTATCAAGTTCAAGAATGTTATTACAGAACGCAATAATTATGATGCATGGAGAGCGATTACCGAGTCCGACGTTTTTAAGGAGAATTCGTTGATATATTGTGAATTGTTGGCAATATGTTTAGCCAACACAGAGAAAAGTGCGAAAAACGGGGATAGTAAGAAAGAGTAGTAGTGCGATGTGTTTCTTAAATTTATATACCTATATATTGTGACGTTGCATTTTGCAACGTCCCAAAAATAGTAAATTCCCGGCTAGGGAGAAGAGACGAGCACACCTCGGGGCCTCTCAAGGACAATGAACGCCGACTAATGCCCTGTGAATCCCCTTTTTTTTCGGAGACAACCACCGAGGCCGAAGATCGGAGCCCAGAGCCGGCGGGACTGCTACCAGGGGAAGGAGTCTGGAGAGGAGGCCGGATTCCCGCCCGGAGCGCGGTAAATACCGGACGTCCAGCGGGGGAAGAAGTCGCCGCGAACGGGGCAGGCCCCGTCAAAATTGGGGACGGGATACCTCGCGGTACTCCAACCCCAAAGATTCCCGGGGGGAAGGCGGGTTGGAGGGACCCACCGGCCCCAGGGCGGTTGGTGCTCGGTGGCGCGGGTCGACTACCCTTCCCGACCCTGCTGGACCGGATCGAGGACGACGATGAAGGAACCTGGGACAACGGCAGCATCCCGCGGAGACGGCAAGAAGAGGGCCCAATTTTCCACCACTGATCAGGCAGAGCATCCAGGACAGGAGTCATCATTTATCGACCGTTAATTTATGGCGGGGCGTTTCATGAGGTTTCCGGGGTGGGGGTAGTCGCGATAATTGGCATGCGAAGGAGATCCTCGCGGATCGTGCGGATCCGCGAGTCGCTCTCTTCGATCAGCGACCGTCAACGGGAGTACACGGAGAAAGAAAAAGTCTGAGTGCCGATTTGGAGGGACAGAGAAGCGACGAGAGACGACAACGAGAATTCCGGTAGCCGAGACAAGAACAATGGTGAGGTGAACAAATTAGCCCTTTCGCGTTGCGAGATCGATTGCGCTGATATTCGTAATTTGTGTATTGGGGTGATCCATTTTTCCGGCCGCGTTCAATTAAATTCCACGTCTCGGCTCCCTCTCCGTATCGATTTGCGAGTTTTGTAAGAAAATTGTCGTCGCGATAGCTCGCGTGTCTCCGTTCCGGGAGTTGAAATTGTAGGATTTGACGCGTGTAATTCCGCCTTAGGGCGAGGTCGTCTTTAATAAATTGTGCCGACTCGCGGAGACCGAAATTTCTTGTGTGAATTAGTTGATACTGCGCCTTATCCAGTCCTTTCGATCCTCTCGAGTAACCGACCCCACCCGCGGATTCCATTGGTGTCGCGCGTAATTTCGACTTGGGGAAGAATTCGTTTTCTTGTGTGTGTGGTCGAGACTCGGTCGCGTAGACCAGCTATATCGCGATTACAGTAGTATAAATTCAAAGCGGGAGGAATCCCGATGCACGCGAGTGCCTGGCGCCCAGAGGAGTATCGACGGTAAAATTTGATCCGCGTTTTCCCGAAGTCGAGTCCCAGGAATTCTTTGTTCGCGTGAATAGGTGCGGATTTCACGTGACAATATATATATATATATATGTATTTGTATCTAAAATATAATATTCATCAGCATTTGTGAAAATGTATAAAATTTATATACCTATATATGTATTTGTATCTAAAATATAATATTCATCAGCATTTGTGAAAGTGTATATAAATATGACTGTGTTACAATTTATTTCAAAAATCCTCAACAATGCGTTTCGTAAAGTTTCCGACGGGAGGTATATATGTTACCACGAATCGCGGTTTCGATACTTGTAAAATTTCTAGAGCGCACAGCGAATTGTTACCTAATAGTGTTAGAAGCATAATTTGTGGCCCATCAAATCGCGGGAAAACAAATTTAATGATTAGCTTGCTCGAGAGTCCAAATGGACTACGATTCGGTAATGTATACGTTTGTAGCAGAAATATCAATATTTGGAAAAGGTCTTATCGTTGGTCAAGGGTATTGATGTAGCATGCGATGAGAAAGATGTGATGAGAGAATATTTCGCCATGGGAAGACATTACAGTGTAGATTGTTTCTATTTGTGTCAATCTTATGCACGAATACCGAAGCACTTGATTCGAGACAACGTTAATTTACCGGCCCTGTTTCAACAGGATGATATGAATTTACGACACATTTATAAGGACCACGTTAATGTAGATATGACATTCGATACGTTTTGCGACATTTGTGCACAGTGTTGGAAACATAAGCATGGATTTTTAGTTATCGACAAGGATAGTATGGTTAATCATGGTAGATATTGTCGAGGATTTAATGAGTATGTAATGTTATCGTAGATCACATTAGTCGTGCGGCTGTCATGAGAGTCGTTTGCATTTACAATTGATACATCATTTTTTAAAAAAAATGGATAAACCAAATAACGCGAACAATAGTAAGAGTAAATGTAAGAAAGATGATGTCGCGCATGAAATTTCGAAAGTGAGTGCGGCGATACGCAAGAAGTACATGGCACTCAAAAGTTGGCAAAATGATTAATGAGGCAGATTTGGAGAAGAATTTACAACCAATAGTCTATCGTATATAGTCATCTACACACATATCGTCTCTACATAGTCATCTACACACACATCACATATGACATAGTCATCTACAACATATAGTCATCTACAGAAGACAATGAAACTTCAGGTATGCAAGCAGTTGAATCAGAAGCCTCGAATTCAATGCAGGCAGTTGAAACAAATGCCTCGAGTTCAGTACCTGTTGAATTTACGTCGCCAAAGAAACAAATCAGGAAGAATAGAAAAAGGATTCGTATAGATACACCGGTTCGGATCCGTGAGCCGGCATATAATCCTTCACAAAAAAGATTTCGCATAGATAAAACAACCTCCACTCTCGGTCCTCCGTATCAGGCACCTCCTCCAAGGTTTGTCTTGGGGCCTGAGTATAACGTAAATGATGAAGCGGAAGCTAATATAACTGCAGCTACGAACACAGCTGGAGCAGAAGAAACTGAAGTACGCCGACTCGAAGATAATGTATTGGAGAGTACGGGTACGATACGTAACATTGTCGCACAACCGGAAACACGTGAATTTATATCTCAAAATTTAGGACCTTTAGCGCAGCAGTACTTGAGAGAATTTATTACCGATACTTCGGGCCAAATTGATAATGTGTATGGCGTGTATTTTTCCAATAATTCGTTAAAAATTGGCAATTCAACGTTTGATGATAATGCGGACGATAGTATCATGGTTAATGGAATTAGGTATCGTGGAACTCCAGGATTGTATCAATTAATTTTTAAGAGAGTTCCTAATAAAACTGTGTACACGAATGATGATCTGCATGCATACAAGAATATTCTGACTACTACAAATGCACACAAGCGAAGTCATTCTCTAACAAGTCCAATAAAGGGGAATAAAGGCTACAAATATAAGCATATTGTTTCACCTTTATTCGGCAAACAATATGGGCGAGGATTACCAATTAAGTTTTCACTGCCGAGTACTGTTGCCGTTACTGACAATGAAGTTGATTATGTTCATTGGGACGATCCTAACGAGTTGGTTCAACGGCTGAAGTTTGTTGTGTGCGTGACTGGGAGAGCCTCGGCGCTCCCGATTGTAGCCGTGCACGTTAGAAGGTAGGGGATCGTATGTCACTTAAGGATAGGAATCCACTCCGGGAACGTTATCACTTCGTTGTTTTTATTGAAGAATACCTGGTGGTCTACGACGATGGATACAAGGTGCTCCGCGATACTGAGATCGGCGGTCAACAGGCGGCCAGCGGCGTTACGGTGTCTATTACTCGCGTTTTCAGGAATCTCCGTCTTGCTTCGCCGCTGGCCGTCTTTTATACAGTATTTTTGCTTAGTCTACGCTTTTAGTTGCTAGGGCCTTATTCTCGAAGCTTCTATTTCCAAATTGTTGACGGTGCATTTCGGGGCGCTCAAGGTTAGGCCCATATTTGGTAATGTTCGCGATCGCGCGGCCTATGATTCATCCCTATCGGGTTACTTATTGCGTGGTTAATTCGCGGGGGAGCTACGTGGCTTTCGGGGACCTATTACAAGTTGCTTATATCGTCACAGAGGGCAGGTCACACCAATCATGACAATGAAATTATGTCTATAATAGAGGAATTGAAGGAGGCAGGACTTATTCTTTAAAATCATCATGCGTGTTAATCCACGAGTCAGTATTCATTTGGACGCTATAAGAATACAGTTTCTTCCGTGCAACGAAGATGAGTTCATATTCTGCACTGATACCGCCCTTTCTGAAGCTGAATATACCTGATACGGTATATGATGCCCACAAGTTAAGAATCGTGAATGTGTGTAGGCCTGAAGACTGTGATGATGTGGCATCTAAAGCTCATGTGGACAAAGAAATTGAGGGCATCGAGGAGCGCATAAAGGTGAATCCGGAGGTGCTTAAAGAGTATGTTTCAAGATCGTTATTGAAAACTTCGAATAGCGAGTTGCAGAAATGGGTAAATGAGATTATTCAGAACAACGTATTATCGCACATAGATAATAATAGAACTCGGGTAATGGAATTAGAGAATAAAATTGAGACGATGAAAATAGAACAACCGAGGAAAAAATGAATCCAAGGGACAATTATGAAATCAGTAATGCCCTACATAGAGCAACATGATATTCAGATCAAGCATTTGAGTGAAGCAATTGATTCGGAGGAAGAACGTCTGAGTGAAATAAAGAATTTAAAGTATTCATTAGAGAACAAAATTGCCGCGCTCAAGTTTTTGAAATCTGAGGAAAATGAAACCACAAAAATGAATGATGAATTGCATACAATTATACTTCCGATCATGCAAAGTTACGAATCGCAACTTTCGGATTTGCGTGATAAAATAAGTTCGAAATCAACAGACCACGAAAATTTGAAGAGTTTACTTGAGAAAAGAATTGATGCGCTCGAGAAATTTATCGTTGAAGAATTTACCGATGATGATGATGATAATCACGATGGACAGGAGAATGAGGAGGGAAACAGCAAGGGCACTGACGATAAGAAGAATGGTAATGAGAAAAATAGTAAGGCGGATGAAGAAAAGACGAAGAATGACAATAGTGTTGAAATAATACGAGAATCGATTGAACGTCAAGTATCTGAACAAAATGCCAAACTTGAGAAAAAGATGCAAGACCAAATCTTGCATATGGAGCAGTTATTAAAGCATTTTGAAGAACAGCAGCAAATAATTAAATTGGTGCTCGAACCGAAATTAAAGGATTTGTCACGACAGAAAAGAATCTAAATAATGCTATAAAATGTAAGGGATGGTACAAACATGATGCAGTTTATAATCTTCCATGCACGAATTTGGATGAGACAAATATGACCACTAATAAGTTCGGTTCACCACTCTTTTCGAGGGGGGTCACGATGTAGCGGCCGATATGAGCACCTTCGATTGCAACATTAACCCAATCATTTAAAAATTATGTACATGATACTGCGTTATGTATCCGAAATGGATTACTTGATGCCCGAGGATCATCGATAACGAATATGCTTGACCCGCCGAAAGATGATCTGCAAGCAGCAGTAACCGTGAACTTTTTGCGTAATTTTTGTGAAGATTGTAGAAAAGAGCATGATGACGTAATCACACGCATGCGTGCACATATACGCGATACAACTTTAATTCGCAGTGACAATAACATTATTGATGCACAATCTGCAATAATAATCAATACTGGAAAACCAATACGTGCGAATGACGTAGTATCCAAAATATACGTTGATGGGCTCATTACGAGTCATATGGGTGCGCTGCGATTTAATCTTGAATTACAGATAAAAAATGCGTTAGAGGAAGCAAATTTCCAATACATCAGAGAAGGATTATTAAACTTAGAAACAAGAGTGAAAAAGATTGAAGACCAGCAACAGCTTGTTTTATTAGCGCTTGATAAAGAAACGCCATGAGTAAAATAAAGGCTCGTTTAGGTGAGGAACTACATGCACCTGCTCGACTAAATTTTCGTCGAAGAAGAGTGATAGTGATGGGATATGATGACTTATGGCAAGCGGATATAGTTGACGTACGCATGTACGCGAAAAGTCATCAAGGAAATCCATTCATTCTTACTGTGATCGATGTGTTCAGTAAGTATGCGTGGGCGCTTCCTTTGAAAACCAAAGGCGCCAAAGATGTAACTAAAGCATTCTCATCGATTTTACGCAAAGATGGGCGAGTACCTAATAATTTGCAAACAGACATGGGAAAGGAGTTTTACAATAATGATTTTCAAAGTATTATGCAAAAGCATAATATTAATCATTACTCCACATACAGTACTCTAAACGCATCGGTCGTCGAACGATTTAATCGTACACTTAAAAATGCAATGTGGAAGCATTTCTCGCTGAACGGCGCCTATCGTTGGATCAACGCTCTACCTACATTAATAGAAAATTACAATCAACGCAAACATCGTACGACGGGCATGCGACCGATGGATGTCACACCGAAAAATGCCAATCGTTTACTGACAACCGTATATAGCAACCTCAAGATCGCTGGACCTGCAAAATTCAAAGTTGGTGATAAAGTACGCATCAGCAAATACAAAACAATTTTCGTTAAGGGGTATACACCAATTTGGTCCACTGAAGTGTTCGAAATTCTGAAAGTAAATTGCACAAACCCTGTCACGTACTTGCTAAAGGATGGTCGTGCTAATCCTATGTCTGGAGGATTTTACGAGCAAGAGTTACATAAAGTGCGTTAGCCTGATGTACATTTGGTGGAAAAAGTTTTGAGAAGAAAAGGGGATCGCATGTATGTAAAGTGGCTAGGTTTTGATTCATCGCAGAATTCGTGCACTAATAAAAATGATGTAATGTAATGTGAATTCAATAAAAATCATTTATTAATTAATGTTATTGTTTACATTATCGGAAATTAAAGAATAATGCCCCCAAGGAAGCGTATGCGTCGAATCACTCATGACATATCGTTTATCATCGTCATGACTGAGTGCAATTTTTTTTTCACGCAACGTGTATACATACTTTATGCTGTATTGATTTTATTCGACTTTGATTTATAATTTTAACTTCGCCTTGCTTTACGCAACGTAAATAATCGTTAAAGTCGACCTTTTTTGCCGCTATATGCCTTTTGATACCTTTGATTTTTTTTTCAACAATCGCTTGATCGTACATACGAATAGCATACATTTTTGCACGCAATCCTACAAATTCCAGCATCAATTTACCATTTTTTTCATCTTTCATTATGCCTATAATTTTTTTATTTACACGCGGAAGATTATAAGTGTTGCGCCAAGGTGTGTTTGGTGTTCCGGGTTTAAGTAAAAAGGCACTTGTATCTTCTTAACATATAAGTGTAATGTAGTCACATCTTGTACATACGTCTCGGTCAAGGTCTTTCTAATAGAATGAATGTTCGCTGGCACGCGCGCAGCACCGGCTTCTCACGCAGTATATAGTCCCATACTTAACGCCAAATGGACTTCCGTTTCCGGTGACAGAGTGTCAGAACGGTGAAGGAGTGTGTGGACAGTGTGAAAGGTGAAAGGAAGAGAGTTGGAGATTCGTAGGAGAAAAGGGGAAGGGTGAAAGGCAGGGAGGGTAGGAAAGGGGAGAAGGGGACGTGGTAGTACCTAAGGGCAGTGAAGGGTAGGGAAAGGTTAGCAGGACAGGAAGGAAGGGAAAGGAAGTGGCTGGCGAGCTAGGAGGTTAGGTGGGACAGGTGGTGATAGAAGGCGGGAGTAGGGAGAAGGTGGCGCCAGTGAACAGGTGTAGGGAGACGGTGGCGACACTAGCGGAAGAAGCGGAAAGCAGTAGTGGGCGCGAAGTTTGGAAGCCGGAGGAAGGTGAGAGGAAAGTGGATAAGGAAATACGGGTGAAGCGACGGCATGATAGCGACGCAGAGAAGCGAGGAAAGAAAGGAAGGGCGATGGGGGGAATGATGATAGGGGTACGGGAAGGTATAAGAGTGGCGAAGGAGGTGCAGGGAAGAGAGGAGCAAGGAATAATGACGAGAAAAGTACGGTTAGGTGAAGAAGAGTGGAGGATAATAGGGGTTTATGTCAACAAGGACCTGGAGAAAAAGTTGGGAATGCTACGGGAGTGGGGAGAGGAGAAGGAGAAGGGAGTGAAGGTGTTAGTAGTTGGGGATTTTAACGCAAGGACGGGAGAAAAGGGTGGGAGGATTTGGGAGGAGAAGGGCAGCGAAGAGGAAACCAGGAGATCAAATGACAGGAAGATGAACAGGGAGGGGGTGAAATTGTGCGAGTTTTGGGAGAATTGGGGTGGGAAATAATGAATGGGAACACGGAAGGGGATGAGGAGGGAGAGTACACGTACGTGGGAAATGGCGAATCAGTGATAGATTATGCAATAGGAGACAGAGAGACAAGGAAGAGACTGGAAAGGCTAGTAGTGGAGGGTAGAGTGGAGTCAGATCACCACCCGGTGGTGATCTGGGTGGAAGGGCAGAGAAGGGAGGAAAGGAAGGAGGGCAGGAAGAAGAAGGGAGGGAGAATGCGAAAAGGATGGTGGACGAAAGAAAGAAAGGAAGAGTTTCAGAGGAAATTTGGGAGCGGAGAGGGGAGGGGGAGCGGAGTGGACGAGGAGTGGGCAAGGCTAAGGAAGGAGGTAACAGGTGTGTTAGAGAGTATGCAGAAGAGAAGAGAGAGCAGGGGAGGAAGGAGGTGGTGGGACGTGGAGTGTAGGGGGAAAAAGAAGGAAGTAGAAGAGGAGCTAAGAAGGTGGAGGAGGGAGGGGGGAAGTGGGGAAAGGTTTAGAGAAGTGAGGAACCAGCTAGGGGCGCTGTGTAAGGAGAAGAAGAGAAGGGAGAAAGAGAGATGGGAGAAGGAGATTGAAGGGGCGAGAACGGAAGGGGAGGTGTGGAAGATTGTGAATAGAGGGAGGAAGGGAAGGAGGAAAGTAAACGAAGGGATAGGGATAGAGGAATGGGACAGCTATTTCAGAGGAGCTTTGGGAGGGATAAGTTGGAGAGTTAGAGGAGAGGGGGGAGGGGAGAGGGAAGAGGACGATGAAGAGGAGCTCAGCAGAGAGGAAGTATGGGCAGTGATAGGGAAGTTGAAGGAAGGGAAAGCGGGAGGAGGGGATGGTATTCCCGGAGAGGTCTGGAAGTACGGAGGAGAGGCAGTAAAGGAGAGGTTGTGGAACATCTGTAGAAGGGTGTGGAGAGGGGAGGGCTGGCCGGAGGAGTGGTCGGAAGGGGTGGTGGTACCCATAGTGAAGAAGGGAGAAGGCAGGAAAGTAGAAGAGTACAGGGGAGTGACACTAACGCAAACGGCATACAAAGTCTATGCGGCGGTGCTGGCGGAGAGACTAAGAGAGGAGATTGAGGGGAAGGGGCTACTCCCCCCGAACCAAACAGGATTTAGGAGGGGGCTAGGAACAGTAGACAACATCTATGTGTTAAATTATCTATTAAACCGGCAGGTAGCAAGGAAGGGAGGGAAGATGTTGGTGCTGTTCCTAGACATGAAGGCAGCGTTTGACACAGTGGATAGGGAGGTGCTCGCGAAGTCGATGAGGAAGGCAGGGGTGAGAGAGGGGTTAGTAAGGAGATGCGGGGAGGTGCTCAGAGAAACGAGAAGTAGAGTAAGAGTGGGTGAGGAGGAGGGGGAGAACTTTTGGACGGAAAAGGGGGTGAGGCAGGGTTGCCCTCTAAGCCCCATACTGTTCACCATGTTGGTCGCGGACATGGAGGAGGAGATGAGGAAGGGAAGGTGGGGGGGAGTGAGGGTTAGGGGGGAAAAGATTTACACGTTGGCGTACGCCGACGATGTGGCAGTGATGGCAGAGGACGAGGAGGGGATGACAGGGCTAATGGCGAGACTGGAGAGGTATGTGGAGGAGAAAAAGTTGGAGGAGAATGTGGGGAAAACGAAGATGATGAGGTGTAGGAAAGGTGGTGGGAGGAGACGGAAGATACGGTGGAGATGGGGAGGGGAGGAGATACAGGAAGTGAGGACGTTCAAGTATCTTGGATATACGGTGGCAGCGAATGGGAAGCAGGACGAGCACGTGGAGGAGAGAGTGAGGAGGGGAGCAGTGGTAATGAGGCAGGTATGGGGAATAGGGAAACGGAAGTGGGCGAAGGACTGGGGTAGACGGGTATGGCTGTTTGATAGGTTGGTGTGGACGGTGCTGGGGTACGGGGTGGAGATATGGGGCTGGAAAGAGAGGGAGAAGGTGGAAAGAGTACAGGAGAGGTTCCCGAGATGGGTGCTGGGGGTGGAAAGATCGGTGCCGGGGTACATGGTACGGGAGGAAATGCAGAGGGAGCTGCTGTCGGGGAGAGCGGGGATGAGAGCCTGGGGGTACGAGAGGAAACTGAGCGAGGGGAATTGTGGTTTTTTAGCGGGGGGATGCTGGAGGGAATTGAGGGATAGGGCGAAGGAAGGTAGGGCGCTCGAGGGCTGGGAGGAAGAGAGGCGCAGGTTCTTCGAGAGGAAGGGATGGATGTTGGAGGAGGTGGAGCAGCGAAGGGAGGAGGGTCGGTTGAGGGGAGAGGATTTGGTAAGGAGCGAAAGGGAGCTTCAGAGGGAAGATAGGTGGAGGAGAATAGGGGAATCGAGGTACAATAAGTGGTACAAGGCGGTGAAAGGGGAGGGTGTGCCGGCGTACCTGAAAAAGGGGTGGCCGGAGAAAAGATGGCAGAGGGTAGCGGGGTATAGGTTAGGGAGCAAGATGAGAGGAGGAAGGTACTGGGAGGAGGAGGACAAGAAAAGATGCAGGATGTGTGGCACCGGCGTGGAGACGTGGGAGCACGTATGGGAAGAGTGTACGGATTGGGGAAAGGATATGGGGTGGCAAGAGGCGGTGACGGAGGTGTTAGGCGAGGAAGGGGAAGGGGAGGAGTGGATGATGAGAGTGGAGGAAAGGAGAGAAAGGTGGAGCGGCGGAAACGGAGGTCCAGAGAGAGAATGGAAAGAGTGAATGAGGACGGATGCAAGTGTGAGTGGGGCTCTCTCTCTCGCGCGCGAGGAATGTGAGGAGTGTGAGGAAGTGTAAGGAAGGAAGAAGGAAGGTGACGAGCTGAAGGCGAGATGTAAGCGGAGCGGAGGTCCGCATGTACCCCGCAAAGGGAATAAAATATTATTATTATTACTTAACGCCAAATGTGGGAAATGGTTAAGGTTTTCCATGTTTTTATTTTTATTGACAGAATGTTGTAATATAACTGAAGAGGACTCCAAACCTGGGAGTCGAAACGTAAAGTGTGTTTTAATCTCATACTCCTAAGGATTGTGTACATGGCCAAAACTTACCTGCGTTATGAATATCTCAAACTCAAACACTAATTCCTGTAATTACAGTTACGGTAAGTACATCAGAAGTGGGAGGTAAAGTTTTACCAGTAGGATTTACAATATCAATATGTAATAAATATAATTTAGAAGAAACCAAATTTCGAACCATACTATTTTATATGCTATACATTAATTTTGTGTAGTTTGCAACTTTGATGCATGTTAATCATTACTTTATAAACAAACTTCTGTACGATATCCTATATGGAACATGTATGCATTATATCGTTTAGTGTTTGGTTTCTTGTAAATTATGTTTATTACATGTTTAAATTGTAAATCCTACTGGTAAAACTTTACCTTACACTTCTGATGTACCTACCGGAACTATGATTACAAGAGTAATGAAGCCTTTCAAGTAGGAATTACAATATAAACATGTAAAAAATACAAATTTTCAATAAAGCAAATTTACAATATAAACATCTAATCAATATAATTTACAAGAAACCAAACATTAAATAACATTAATAATTAAACTTCTTAGATATCTTAAATGCCACTTTCGCAATCCTCAAAACCCAAATAAATTACAGTTCCGTTGACGTTTGGATTCCTTGGTAAGGAATCCTCTTCAGAGTTTTATTGGAGATCCGAAATCTACAAAATATTTTAGTACTTAAAGTTAAACGATAGTAGCGTGAGAATTTACAAAATTTAACAGTGATTATTCTATAATTTTAAGTGTAAGTACTAAAGTAATTTGTAGATTTCGAATAGTGAATACAATTCTAAAGAGGATCCCGTACCAAGGAATCGGCACGTCAACGGAACTTTAAGCTATCTCGATTTTGAGGATTGCGAAAATGGCATTTAGAATATCTAAGAAGTTTATTCTTACCAATTCAGAAAATCGTGCTATTCATTAGTAACTAAAAACTACCCCTTCGAAAAAGCATCCCTACATCGCTAGTTTTCATCATTTCTAAAATTCACGAAAAGGTTTCCAAGTTAAGAGTTAGATGTCTCACCCTATACAGTACTAGCTGGATTTCTGCACGAATTTCGGGACCAAAAACTTTCAATCTAGAAGTACGAGTCGAGAATCGTGAACGGCGAAGCGTGAAATCCGAGAGGTTGGCGGCTTCCTCTGTTGTCGATGCCGCGCGCGATGAGTCATAGTGTAAATTTAAAAATTGTTTTTTTTTTAATTTATTTACATAAAAGTTACACTATTGTATTCCCCACGTTCTGCCGATGAGAATGATACCAAACACTATGGAATTTATTAAAACAGATCAAAAGTTACGTGCGATTGTCAGATGCGAGTCTCGTGCAACGATCGAGACCAGCACTGTTTCGACCGTGCAGCGCGATCCTTCTATCGCACGTAACTTTTGATCCGTTCTGACAAATTCCACAGTGTTTGGTATCATTTTCATCGGCAGAACATGAGGAATACAATAATGTAACTTTTATTAAAGATAAATTAAAAAAAAACAATTTTTAGATTCGCATTATGACTCATCGCGCGCGAGCATCGACTACAAAGTAAACCGCTGGTCGCTCGGTTTGCACGCTTCGCTGGGCACGAGGAAGAACACCTAGGTGTTGGGGATGATTCTCGTGCAACCCGAAAGTACACAATTTCGGGCAAAAATCGAGGGACTACTGTACAATGATCCCCGGTAAAAATAAATTTCCGATCACGAGTGACTGACATATTATTATTGTAGCTGTGAAATACGATTGTAGCTCGGAATTGCATGGAAAAACAAATCAACCATAATTTGCACAATGTATAAAAAAAGTGTAAAGTGTACAAAAAGGATTGAAATCCCAACAAATGACATTACATTATGCATGTAACGTACAAAAATGCGCCAAGTATGTATATAGCACTATGAGATGCTTTCTACAAAAATAATGCTCCCCACGAAAATAAGAATCTTATACTACAGAGAAGTGTACATTACAAAAAAATCTTACAATAATATAATAGCGTAAAAAAGTAGTGAAATTAATGTTTACCAAGTATGTGCGCCAAACTGCATAGCAAATTTTGAGTTACATCAAAATTTCCACATATTTCGAAAATTATGATACTTACAAAAATGAGAATCTTACAATAATATTACAGCGTAAAAAAGTAGTGAAATTAATGTTTACCAAATATGTGCGCCAAAGCGCGTAGCAAATTTTGAGTCACATCAAAATCTCCACATATTTCGACAATTATGATACATTCTGTTACCGTGATTATGGATAGAGTTATTTGAAAAGTAGAAAAAACGTCAAATTGGGACCTAAACAGAATCTCCGGCACCGGCATACTTGGGCCGCCTTTTTAAGAATTATTAATCGAACACACCGTTCGCTACTTTATGCAATATATAAAATTTGAATTTGAATAATACACCAAAAGTAATTGTTTGGTCTAATCGAGTGAGTGGAAGTACCTTCACAGTGGGAAGTCGTTGTATTTTGGTAGTAACATGCAACTTGCACACAAGTGGCATGCTGTACCGGAAGCCACTTCGGTGGCACTCTTAAGATCAGTGCTAAAATACAAAGTATCCCTGCTGTGAGGGCACTTCTTTTGGACATACCAGCGTAGGCAACGTACCGTAATATTAAGCGACGTAAAGGGTTATGTGCAGGGTGTTACATGCGGTGGCGCCCCAAGTATGCCGGTGCCGGAGATTCTATTTAGGTCCCAATTTGACGTTTTTTCTAGTTTTCAAATAACTATCCATACTCGCGGTAACAGAATGTATCATAATTGTAGAAATATGTGGAGATTTTGATGTGACTCAAAATTTGCTACGCACTTTGGCGCACATACTTGGTAAACATTAATTTCACTACTTTTTTACGCTATTATATTATTGTAAGATTTTTTTGTAATGTACACTTGTCTGTAGTATAAGATTCTTATTTTCGTGGGGAGCATTATTTTTGTAGAAAGCATCTCATAGTGCTATATACATACTTGGCGCATTTTTATACGTTACATGCATAATGTTCTTTTAATACTTTGGCTCTCATAACATATAATCCATTCTTACATTGCGCTTCCCCCACTATCCTGTTAGTATCTTTGTTTATTATTTTTAATCTATTGTTATCAATAATTAACTTCTTATTTTTACCTTCAATTTGTGATGCCGACATCAAATTCCTCCTGATATTAGGTACATGGTATACGTTGTGTAATGTAATGTCGTACTCGTTCTCTCCCACATATGTTCTTATCATGACGTTTCCTACTCCAATCGCCTTGAGCTTATTGTTATTGTCAACACTTGCTGAGAATATTGTTTCGCTGGAAATACTCCTATAATTATTAAACCAATCTCCATACTTACAAATATGCTGAGTGGCACCACTATCTATTAACCAGTATGCACCCATTTGTACATTATTAATTTCTAATAGAAACGCTTCGCTGTCTTTATTTGTTTTCCATGATCCTCTGTTCGGCTTGGCATTTTGGGTCCTTGCGTAACATCTGTTCGCCAAGTGTCCTTGCTTATTACATTTGTAGCATCTTCGCTCTTCTCTCTTCTTATATCCTCGTTGCCCATTATCTTGATGGTATGCCTCCTTTTGCTGTTTGGTACTGCTGTCTTCTTTCGTTGACCTTCTCTCATACTCACTCAAGAGCATTTCCTTTACTTGCGTGGATGTGAATTTTGTATCATCCAAGTTGGCCAAAGCCATGACCATACCCTCGTATGACTCGGGCAGCCCACAAATCATGGCATACGGCAAGTCCTCGTCTTTGCTCTCGTAGCCTGCCTCTTTTAGGCTATACTGCCTCTTTTAGGCTCATCACTGCAAGTTTTAATGCGAGATAAATATTGCAGCATGCTTTCCTCGGGTTCTAGCTTTACCGACACCATTCTTTTCTTCAGTTGCAGGATCCTCGGCCTGGACTTCGGCTCGAATACTTTCTTGAGTGCGTTCCAAGCATCACTTGGTTTCTTGCAGTCCATTATATAGATTTGGTGCTCTGCTTCAATGCTCAACGCTATCGCTGCTAACGCTTTTTGTTGTTTCTTCCGGTATATCTCTCGTTCCTCCTCTTTGGCTGGAACGACTGCCTCACTGGACACGTGCTCCCACAGTTCTCGTTGTACAAGCGCCATTTTCATGTTAAACTGCCACGAGCGGTAATTGTTTTCGCTCAATTTATCTATGCGATCTATCTGTTGCGTTGAGTTTGCCATTGTCTTATTTTTACTTTTATCTTGGTATAACTTGTACTATGCAACACGTGGCTTTCCGTACATAACCTTACTTATTTCCTCCGTATGTACCGGTCAAGTCCTCTTCTCATTATTTTTCCAGAACTATCTTTTCCCTGCGGTTATTGGGCCCATAACCTTGTTGCGCCAGGGTGTGTTTGGTGTTCCGGTTTTAAGTAAAAAGGCACTTGTATCTTCTTAACATATAAGTGTAATGTAGTCACATCTTGTACATACGTCTCGGTCAAGGTCTTTCTAATAGATTGAATGTTCGCTGGCACGCGCGCAGCACCGGCTTCTCACGCAGTATATCCAACCTATTTATATGCGTATCCTTTCCAGTGTGGCAAACCTCTTCAATAAGGATTATCATCGGCATAATCGCTGGTATCAACACGATGAATATTATGCAACATATGGTTATAAATATCTTCACAATCAATTTTATAAATTAGACTATCGGTATCTGTGTACAGTATTTTACACCGATCACCGAAATTAGGACGCATGTTGTTGTATACCCCAAGTCATACTTGACATTATGACCAAACCTCTGTTAAGTTAAGTTACTCATCGTCCGTAGATTTGACACTCACCTAGGACAACAAGTCGAACTCACCCCTATTAGTCACCTTACCCTGTTAGTCATCGACCGAGCGTACTCATCCCGTCCTGACTAGTGACGCTATCATCCCCGCTCCTTGCACTTTTCCAATCCCATATATATCCCCTGTACTTTCCCAAAACGGGGACTTTTCCAAATTAGACTCCTGCGAGAGCAGACCGTCACGAAAGACCGAAGTCCGATCAGCAGCTACGCTCCGCGCAAACCTTACCGAGTTCTGTACACGGTTTCCGTATTAACTGTATTCTACTTGAATAAATTGTAAGTTTTACGGAATACAACAATGTAATCATAATGAAATTCATAAAGGCGTATTTTGGATATATCAAGAATACTCATTCTGAATGGATTGTGGACTGGAGAGCGGGTCGGGAAACGGGTGCTTCCTGTAATGGAAAGGGGGGTGGTGTAACAATGTAAAATTGAGAGGTGTAGCTTTAATTGGATAGTCACATAATTTAACATGAGTAGTACCCGAATGGAGCGAAAAAACGACACCAGCGTACAGAGAGCTTAGAAGAATGACCACGTAAATCTAGGAAGGGGAACTGAGAAGAGAACGTGCAAGTCTGAAAGAGAGAGAGACTCCTCGCATGTCAAGGGATACGAGATCGAGACACCATGCGAGTCTACAAGAGATTTGAAGGACTCCTTGCACGCCTAAGCGGTTCAGCATAGAGCAGTAGAGAGAATAAGCATATGATTTTACCTTGGTTGGGAGATGAGAAGAGGAAGGCAGGAATCACAGGGATCGGAGGATTTGGCAGAAGGAACAGGTCGTGGCAGCAGCGAGAACACCAGCGAGCAGGAATGGTGTAGGTGGTCCCCGCAATTCAGGTCCGACAGGGATGAGGCGTCGAAATTGGGATGGTCGCAGGAAGCTCACAAGATGCAGGAACAGAGGAGCACATCAGTCCAGGAATATTGCATGCAGGTTTTTAGCGGATGTTCACAAGTTGGTCGAATCCAGAAGCAACGAGAACCTTCCACCATGGAAGCTGCTACGAGAAGGAAGCTCGAGCCGAAGCGCCCGCTCCTTGGCGACGAAAAAATCAACAGCGTCCACCGCTCGCGTTTTTAGGAACCGCGAGCGCGTACTCGCGGTTTACTTCGGTCGGTCGCGACTTGCCGCGAAATCCCTGGTCCCCGCTACCCGCTATTGGACGGCCCCCTCGAGTTGATAACTGGACTTGCACATATGTATAGGGTTACTCCAAACACATTCCTACATATAATGGTTTATTAAATTTTACTATGACTTGCTGAAGTTGTACTGCAACTAAATTTTCATCAAAAATTGTACGACTATGAAAATTAGGCTTACCCAATTAAATCTTCTAAACCGTACCGTCCGCCCCAGCGTGTAATTAATCTTACATCACGCCGATTACGTACATTCTCCATCGTTTTTCCAAAAACTGCGTTATTCATTAACTTGAATAAATTTTTACTAAAATCATCATTTGCATTTGTGCGTAACTGTGTATTCAAATTTATATATTCCTTTAACCATGGAGACTGCTTAAATTCCAATATTCGATGTATTTTGCTCACTCGTAAACCATGGCGCACACATTGTTGCAAATAACGATAATGAATAACGTAACGCACTTTATCGTAAAGCGTCGCTAATAATTTAGAAGTCGTCGTAGTAGTTATTTTTTTATGATGCGGACAAAATGGACGATCGGCATGCAGATCATGTAATTCTTTAGGATATTCTAAATCGAGTTCTAAAATATAACCTGTTTCATCATTTTCCCCTATTGATTCAATATCGAAATTGGTAGGATCATCGATCCAGCGAAAACCCTCATGCGGTAACGGCTGAGACATTGCCCAACCGTACAAATTATTAATATCATAATACATAAGATATGTCGATGTTTTAGTTGCATCATAAGTAGACATATATTTATTGTTTGCGCGCGCATGTCTATGCGAGCATTGGCTTAAACCACCACGTATGCCGCGTTCTATAAAAAGTATCATATCAATATCGGTTAACAATTCTAGTTTAATATCGGTAAATTTTAACATAACATCCCATGCAAAACTAGGCAAAGGCACGTAATGCGCAAGGTCGAGATAATAATTACACATGCAATCATCGCGAAAATTTTCGGAAACGTCAGCTAGTAAAAGTACGTCAACTTTTAGATACAAGTCACTATATTCGCCTAACGTCGCGATTGTGAAACTCGACCATACATTAGTAGCCTGATCATAATCATCATCACTTATATTGCTATCAGTTAATTTGTTGTAGAATGCGTCACGCGGCGGTAATTCTGTATCATTTAACTTATCAGACTTATCAAGATAATCATATGGAAATACTCCTTTTCTAGTCAATAAATTAAATTGTACGCCAGTACAGTAGTTTCTCGATTTCTGCACGAAAATCGGGACTGGCGCCGTGCAACGACATAGCCGAGGGTAGCGAATTTTTTGTGCCGGCGGCGGCTTTTGAAGAGTACGGGCCCGGGTAGCCCGCGAAGCGCTGAGTCATGTACCCGTATCATGTTACAAGTGCGATTATAAAAGTTTTTTGTTTCTTATTTGTTATCAATAAAAATTATACCATTACATTCCTGAGCTTTTCCTGATTAACGTCATATAAAATTCGACCCGATTTGTTTACCTACCGAGCAACAAAACGTGCAGCGATGTGACGTGCAACGAGCTACACGGAAAGCAGGCCCACAGGCCCTCCTTGTCTTTCTCCTATAGGTTCTCCTATAGGCCCTTCTCTGTCGTGCGACCGTGAGTCGGCTTGAGGTGGAACGCTCGGCTCTCGGCCGACGAATATAACACCATCCTTTTCTTCCGCATGTATTCTCCTTGTCTGTCGCACGCAAGCCTCCATGCAACCATACGCACCAGCACGAATTTTGGGACTCGACGACTGCCTATGCTCCTCCTTGTCTATCTACGGTAGGCATCCTTCTCTGCCGTGCAGCGGTGAAGCGCCTGGTTCTCGGCACCATCCTTTTCTTCCGCATGTACTCTCCTTGTCTGTCGCACGCAAGCCGCCGTGCAACCATAAATCCTGCACAATTTGTAAGATGCGACGACTGCTTATGCTCCCCCCCTTGCCTTTCTACGGTAGGTTATTCTTCCCTGCTGTAATCTCTTTCCTTTTTTAGCGCGTTTAGGGATATTCGCCTTTAAATGCACCATGTTCCATTCATGGTTTAATGTATGTTATTAAATTGCGGACTTTTATGCAAAATCAACTCGAATTTTAAAAGATTAGAAATGATTAATTTAACACACAATTTAAAATCATTCTTACTGAAATTTAGAAACAATAAAATTAATATTTGCATAAAGATCCGCAAGTTAAGTATTAGTCTAATATAAAATATTTTTTACTGACACAATCCAGGGCAAATAGACAACAGTAATATGTTAATAATTGTACAATATTTATTAATTACAGATTACACATGTAATTTTTGGAATGAGGAGATGAGAGGTTGCCTAGCAGCGAGGAGCGTCCGGTGTTTGCGTCGAGTTCTTACATTCCATTCCTAAACAAAGCATAAAAATAGTTTTAGATACACATAAATAATCAATATTTAAATGTAATAACATTGTATGATGAACAAAACTTACCAAAATTATCAGTCGTGGTTCTCTTTGGCAATTTTCCGGAACGTGTTTCGGAGCGTTGTGAGTAGCGGAGCGAATTCGGGCCTGACTATCCGCGCATATCCGCGCAAGTAATTAAACGCCTTTTCGGCGTCGGCTGCATTAAAGCCTTCCTCAGCTACATCGTCCTCTTCTTCGTTGGCTTCCTCTTCTTCGGTGATTTCGTCTTCTTCAGAGACTTCCTCTACCGCGGCCGTTCCCACCTCCCTGGGGTCCTCCTCCACAGGGTCCTCCTCACGGCGCTCCTCAATTTCATTGCATGAGGCCAAAAAATTGGAGATTTCCTCGTCTCTCCAAGTGGCCCCCGAGACTGAACAAATTTTTTGTTAATTGAATGAGCCCTTGATCCATGGGCTGAATCAGACTCGTCGTGTTCGGCGGCAAAAATTTTAAGACAAATCTGTCATTTGCCTCATTCGGTATTTTGTGGCTGGTGCAATTGTCTACGAGCAATATTACTGTATTGCACGGGATGCCATTTTCGAGTTGATATTTTTGTACTTCAGGCTTGAAGTGGTGCTCGAACCAGTCGGCGAAAATGTTCGTATCCATCCATGCATTTCGCTGAGATTTGAACACGACCGGCAACGCTTGTTTGCAATTTTTCAACGCCCACGGGTTTCGATATTTATAAATTACGAGTGGCGTTAATTTGTGGGAACCACTCGCGTTTCCACAAAATGCAACCGTAATTCTATCTTTTGGCATCTTTCGGCTACTTACCCGCTCGTCAGCACCAACAAGCGTTTTTTGGGGAAGAGCTTTCCAAACCAGACCCGTCTCGTCCATATTATATATGTTGTCGAGCGGGATACTTTCATTGGCGATGAACTTTGCAAATTCAGAGACAAAATTTGCGGCCCCGTCTTCATCCGCGCTCGCTTTTTCTCCATGCAACCGGACTAGGCGAATGTTGTGCCGCTTCTTAAACCTTGTCAGCCACCCCTGGCTGACTTTAAAATTGCTGGGCCCAGCCATTTCCTCTTTTAGTTCGGACGTCTTCGCTAATAATAAATTATCGGTGATAATATCCCCCAACGTTCTTCGCTCGGAAAACCAAGCACTCAATCTTTCTTCCAAATCTTGGAATTGCGGTTTCTTGAGGCTCCGCCGTTTGGAATCATTTGGGTGGTCCTTCAAATAATTAGTAATTTTCGCTCTGTCATATTTGATTCGACGAATAGTCGACTCGTTTACCCGGTATCGGTCACTGAGCACCGAAACAGAATCCCCATTGTCCAAATCCCGCAACACCTGTGCACGCTGTTGCATGGTTAAAGTTGTTTTCTTGACTGTGCTCATTGTTGTGCATATACACACACACACACACACACACACACGCACACACAAAAAAACACAAACACAAAACAAAATGATATTGTATACAGGGTGATTCTTTGAGTCGTACCACGGTTTAAACCACGTATTCTGGGCACCAATAGAAGCCTAAAAGTCCAGTAGCAGAATGGCGAAATCTCAACCCTTTCGGAGATACAGGGGGTTGAAATTTAAAATTTAAAAAAATCATATCTTCGAAACGGATAATCTTAGAGTCACCGGTCTTTTTCCAGAATGTGTGTGAGGGCCCGAGGTATCTGAAAAAAATTAGGAACAACGCGAAAATTATTAGTAGGCCTCATTATTATTGATTTTCGTGTTTTAAAATGCAGTTTCTCCATGAACCGGCACGATTTTCAGGTACGAAAAAAATCACAGACATTGTGTGATGTACAAAAAAAAATACTGCGTGATAAAAAGTTTAGAATTGTAAGAAATGTGGCCAGGATAAATTATTTAGTGTTTTTCGCTAGGGGATCTCAATCTCGAGTTTATGGCTGCATGTGTCACTGCGTCGGTAGAAGGCTCGAAGTCGGCGGGTCTCTGTGTCAGTAGTCAGTTGGGCCCAAATAATCTCAAGGACCTGCTACCGAACACAGCTGTGAATGAATAGGCGTTAGGGAGTGTGAGAGAGAGAGTGAGCGCGAGTGAGAGAGAGAAAAAAGGGTCAGGTTGACGAACTCTACGGCAGTGACACATGCAGCCATAAACCCGGGATTGAGATCCCCTAGCGAAAAACGCTAAATAATTTATCCTGGCCACATTTCTTACAATTCTAAACTTTTTATCACGCAGTATTTTTTTTGGTACATCACACAATGTCTGTGATTTTTTTCGTACCTGAAAATCGTGCCGGTTCATGGAGAAACTGCATTTTAAAACACGAAAATCAATAATAATGAGGCCTAATAATAATTTTCGCGTTGTTCCTAATTTTTTTCAGATACCTCGGGCCCTCACACACATTCTGGAAAAAGACCGGTGACTCTAAGATTATCCGTGTCGAAGATATGATTTTTTTAAATTTTAAATTTCAACCCTCTGTATCTCCGAAAGGGTTGAGATTTCGCCATTCTGCTACTGGACTTTTAGGCTTCTATTGGTGCCCAGAATACGTGGTTTAAACCGTGGTACGACTCAAAGAATCACCCTGTATATAAATGAAATATATACACAAATACAGCTGCGCTGCGAATTCGACAAATGTCGCGTATGAAAAGTAAACCTGGGAGCTCTGTGTCTGACGACTGGTCAAAAAAGAATGTTCGACGTCCGAGGGTAAAAATTGCAAAAGGTGGGAAAAGAAGGGATGAAATTAATAATTATTGAAATTTCAGAGTCAGAGGTCGGACCTCGAGTCAGTTTATGACAAGGCCTGAGCAGGGTGGTCATTCGCAGACGGAAACTTAGGGGCAATATAATTTACTTATAATCTAAGACCAATTGTGAGAATACATAAACAGGCACTCGGCAATTCCCTGCACTAAACACGAAAATTTTTACAGAATTACACGTCATATTTAAGCCTCGGGTCATTTAAAGGCATCGTCAGTAAAAAATATTTTATATTAGACTAATACTTAACTTGCGGATCTTTATGCAAATATTAATTTTATTGTTTCTAAATTTCAGTAAGAATAATTTTAAATTGTGTGTTAAATTAATCATTTCTAATCTTTTAAAATTCGAGTTGATTTTGCATAAAAGTCCGCAATTTAATAACATACATTAAACCATGAATGGAACATGGTGCATTTAAAGGCGAATATCCCTAAACGCGCTAAAAAGGAAAGAGATTACAGCAGGGAAGAATAACCTACCGTAGAAAGGCAAGGGGGGGGAGCATAAGCAGTCGTCGCATCTTACAAATTGTGCAGGATTTATGGCTGCACGGCGGCTTGCGTGCGACAGACAAGGAGAGTACATGCGGAAGAAAAGGATGGTGCCGAGAACCAGGCGCTTCACCGCTGCACGGCAGAGAAGGATCCCTACCGTAGATAGACAAGGAGGAGCATAGGCAGTCGTCGAGTCCCAAAATTCGTGCTGGTGTGTATGGTTGCATGGAGGCTTGCGTGCGACAGACAAGGAGAATACATGCGGAAGAAAAGGATGGTGTTATATTCGTCGGCCGAGAGCCGAGCGTTCCACTTCAAGCCGACTCACGGTCGCACGACAGAGAGGGGCCTATAGGAGAACCTATAGGAGAAAGACAAGGAGGGCCTGTGGGCCTGCTTTCCGTGTAGCTCGTTGCACGTCACATCGCTGCACGTTTCGTTGCTCGGTAGGTAAACAAATCGGGTCGAATTTTATATGACGTTAATCAGGAAATGCTCAGGAATGTAATGGTATAATTTTTATTGATAACAAATACGAAACAAAAAACTTTAATATTTGTATTTAAATGACTCGAGCAGATACGTGACTCAAGTGTTTCCGCGCTCAACTTCAAAGGAAGCCGCCGAGCCTCCGGTGTTCACGGTTCGCTGGGCGCGAGGGACATATCGCGATGATTTATTAGTGGAGGGGGTAACTCCCGTGCAACCATAGCGAGGATAAAATCCATGCAGAAATCGAGAAACTACTGTATTTCGATATTCGGAACGCATAATGCGCAACTTGCTTCGGTCTAAGAGCGACGATAATTTGTCGAGACTGGAATTCAAGAATTAAAAGAATCTATAAAACGAAAATTAATTTTTTTATTCGACGATTGCTCATTCGATTGAACAAATTTTGTAAATGAAATGTATTTTTCCTTTGTTAATGGAAGTAATTTAATGCCACCCTCGAACGTGTTAGCCAACTCTTTTATAATGAAATGTGCATCATAGCCACAAAGATTATGAAATATTACTGGAATTGTGAACAAAGTTCGTAATCGTAAATTACAATTATTGTGCGCAGGGCCCCGGTATACCCCTGTCAGTGGCAGTGGTCGCGAACTTTCGGGTTTGATGCAGTAACGGACGTTTACACAAATAGCACGTTTGCGCCTGATTAAAACTTGTAATTGCTACATCGGAAAATTGCTCCATTGGCTTTACAGCGGCAAGCTTTGCTTTTATTGACTCCGATAACGCATATAATTCTTTTGCGAACCATTCCATGCATGCAGTCTCATGGCGAAATGTACGATACTTGCAAAGTGATTGGCCATAGGAACAATGGACATAGTATGCAACGCTAAATGGATGATGCTCGTGATATAGGTGTGTGACGGTAGTACGTTGCCCTTGATCTTCCAGTGCAAGTGGCCTCAACATGCATTCTACATCAGCATACAAGTTGGGCGCTCGCATGCAACGATCGTATCTTTGGAACGATAACCACTTGTTATTATCAGTAGGAAGTACAACTTTACAGCTGCTCTTTAAAGGGCAATCCTGAAGATGCGCATTCAACTTCTCTTGTGTTGATAAGTAATGTAGGCATCTGAAAATTTCAAAATGTTCATACAATGAAGGAAAAAAAATTTTTAGCAATCATTATTAAATACTTTTTATTTAAACTTACCGATAGCATATGTATTTGGTACGTGATCTGCATCTTAACTGGCTCGACACTAGACGAGACAAATTTTGTATACTCAAAAAGTGATATTTGCTCGGACTGTGGGGCTTCGTAGACGTCAATATCAAAAGATTAACGTGCCGCGTGTTCTCTTGTTGCCCATGCGATGAAATATACAATGGTACGCACATACCATCTTCCCATCCAAAAACATTTACAGCGATATCATTCAATTTTTCGAAACGGTCAATGTCACATAATCTCACAGGTGTTTGAATACCCTCGGGTTTGAGTACTTCCGAATAGTGCGGATACGCCGATTGTCGATTGACATTCTGTGTTTGGAATTTGCTGGATACAGACTTGCAATTATGGCCCAAAAGAAACATTCATCATTGCTGTATCGGATATTTACTACCGCTTTCTTGTTCTGAATTACTCGCGGTATTGCGATGTCACATCCCGCTTGCATAGGACGGCGTTTATTGATGTTCACCAAAAGATGTAGTATTCTATGCAATGCCCAACGACTGCCACGTTCTTGGAATTCCGACATTTGGGCAATAATTGTTGCAACTGCATCATCGGTGAACCACTTTTGTAAATCGAAATTTCGATAAAGCGGATAATTCTTTGTAGCAAAAGATTTCACTGAAATCTCATTGCGTAAAACGTACTCCCCTTCAAGACACACATTGGCCTTGATACTTTTATGCTCATCAATTGCGGAAGATACTCGATTAATCGTTAAACGTTTTAGCATCCTTTAAAAAATGTAGTGGATCTATTTGTTTTGTGTTGATTATTGCCCCGGTAGTCAAGCGATTGTGAAACGCAGACTCGATGTCTACCCACGACAGCGATGTATGGTCAATAACGTTTTTGTGATTCTGCAATCCTCTTCCAGTATGTACTGCGACGACGATTCTTTCTCGCGGCCGACCGTGTTCGTCCGCGATGCCGAATTCGCTCGCAAAGTCCGTTCTTTGACAACGGGGTTACTAAGTTCGCACCTACACGCGATTCGCCGGCTCCTGAAGTGGGCGCCAGGCCCCCGAAAGGACCAAAATTTATAGTAGAAGAGGCCAGAAGCTGTTTCGAATCGCGCGGAGAATTATCTCGTACGCAGCCCTTTCCGACTAGCTCGTTGTGCAAAGCCCGAACAAGGAAAACCAGAAAGCTCGACCGTCCGATCACGACGGGATCGGCCGAGCCACCAAAACAAACATCGATTAATTCTGAGTTCCAAAGAAAGTATTATTATTATTATCGCCAGTGAATTACATCAAACACGGCCAAATCGTCCTGCCGCGTTAACTACTGCTATCGGTCTTCCACACACGCGGCCCCACAATCGCTCGCCACCGCGTTCAAATATCTTAACCGTCGCCGGCCTCTCGCGCGGCCAATCCACAGGCCGCTCGCCGCTGTCCTACTCTTCGCCGGCCAATCACCGGCCCGCTCGCCACGACGCGCTTCTATCGCGGCCGCACGCTCTTAACAATGACTTGACTCGAAACCAGGGAGATTATGCGCTCGTCTAGACTAGAATCCCGTCGTGGTCATTTACCAGCTATGGCCTGTACCCGATGAGGCCTCCGAGGGCCGGGGCCCCCCCTCCAAGCCGTCGCTCTTAGCTTGCGACTTTGTTTCCCCGGTACGTTACCCCCCAGGACTCTACCACCCTTTGACCACGACGAAATCCTATCGAGACACTATTCCTAACCGTCCCGAGACTCCACAAACGACCGCACACACACCGAAGACGCGCAAAGAGGAAAGATGTGCCACTTACCGTCACCGCCCGCCTGTTAACCTGCTTCCTTTCGGCCCTTATCACGCGGCCGATGGCTCCACTCCTCTACCGATCTCCACTCAAAAACGCAAACGTATAAGAATACTACCGAAACGCTCCATGGTTCTCGTCACCTCGCACGCCGGAAGCCAAGTGCAGCAGGTTAACACGCTGTCGGCGACGCGAGCTCGTGCCGCTGATTACGCCGCCTAGAATTGGGGAGGGTTGCGCTAATAGAGTCCCCCGGCGGCCGACAGGATGGGCCATGTCCCAAATTGGCATCGATCCGCTGTCTGGATCATTCGGATCCTCGTCCTGTTTTCTGCCTCGTCCCATCAGCCGCTAGTGTTCTTGTCAACGTCGGGATGTCGACCGGGTGATCAGTCCGGCCGACATCACCGAACTTTCCCTGTCGCTCAAAATATAAAAGAACGGGGTTAGCTTGTTAAATTTGTCGGTGGTGCGAGCTTGGCGAGTTCCCCCCCCCCCCCCCCCCCCCCGCCCCGACGGGCGAGGTACATTCTGGAACGCGGAGGTTGGCGGTGACGGAGCGAACTCCGGAACGCTTCGTCACAGTACATAGTGCAATCGCATACGTGCTTTGAAATTTTTTAATCTGCAAAGTAAACTAATTGCACATCGCTCAGTACCGGCAGACCAATTAGAACGATTTGTTTTCATATGATTCACAATATGCGCTTCCGTTTCATCGTACACTCGTTGCTACGCTTGATATGCCTCCTGATTTGTGATCGATAATGATGCATGTGATAATGCTTCAAACTTTCGTTTTTCAGCTTCCATCTTTGGAAAAATGACTATTTTCACCTTTTTTACGTACAACGAAACGTATAAATTTTTTTAACAATGTTTTTCTTCGTCGCACATTTTTTATGAGTTTTTTTAGAATCGTCCGTTAAGTTACCGGTTTTTAAAAAGTGAATTACGAAAGTGAAACACGCATTATCATTCGTTCGTTTTCCGCAAGAACATAAAAAATCTCGCGAGGAGTAATGACAATCGGCAATTTATATGTGTTTAATATCCGTTTGATACGCGCTAGGGTTGACAAGTGAAGTGTTAAAAAACCGAGTCGCCCGACTGAGTTGCGTGTTCGGTCACTTCAGTCAATTCCAGCAAATTCGTCCGCGAGAGAACCGCAAGGTGAAGCATAGGTAAGTTCTATAAGAATTATACTGAACGCCACCTAGTACGACTCGCCTTCGCTTTCCTTTGGAAAGAATCGAAGACGAGTCGTCTCTTGCATGCGAAACACCGAGCTAAGCAGAACGAAACACACGAGCGATATTCCTCGCTGCTGTATTCCGCCAGCTCGTAAATACTCGCTTTGCGAGATTTTGCATGTGCCTAGTTTTGACGGACTACCTTCGTGGTTGCCTTTGATCGAGTACATTCGGCAAAGAAAGAGAAATTGTCAGACTCCAGATTAACGTGATAGCACGGTAATTGGATTATCTGTTGTCTCGCGGCCACGAGCGTGACGGCTTACCGTCTCGCGCGTCGACGAACTCAGGCTCCGCTGAGTCACTACTGAGCCTTACACACTCAGCAGTAACCGAATTTCAGCATCCGGAGGAAGTCATTCTCAAAAGAAAGATTCAAGCCGCAGAGGACTTACAACCCTCTGCGTGCCAAAAGGAAATTCGACTCAGTACTAAAACTACAAAATTCAAGTCTAAAATCATTTGATTAAGCTAGCTTGAATCATTCTCTGAATTTAATGCAGTCCACTATTCTGAAGGAATTGGGAGACAACGATTGCGAGTGCTTCGTGCTCGCTATCGTTCCGCCTGAACGCACAATATTGACATTTATCTATTGTGCTCTTTGTTCCAGATTCAACGCTTCGCCGACGCCAGCCGCAACGCCTGCCTCGTCGAAGACGATACAATCTCAATAATACTTGTACGAATTAAAATAAAACAGTGTATTAATCAGAATTTGCTGGGTGCACTAATAAAATTTATTCTCCTTCAACTCCGCTTCCTCACGCGAACCCTCGAAAGCGAAAGTTGCACTCCGCGCGCGATCGCCGGAGTCTAGCAACTCTAAAACAATATGCAACTTGAGAGTATTTCTTTGTACAATAAACATTTAAAACGTTATGATTATCGAATTTCATGAGACGTTTAATCACATCATTTACATCACGCGTATATATACCATTTAGAAATTGCCCAATAACTTTCACCCAACATAACTGCTGCAATGTGTACACTTCACTAGAATTCATTGGAATGCGCACACTTTGCGCGGATTCACCGGCCATCCACCAATGCACTGGTAATTCTGACTAATTCTGGATGATGCGAGCCATAAATATAATGATAAAAATCAAGTCTAACCCACACACACACACACACACTAATGCAATGTGTACGCTTTACTCGAATTCATCACCCATCCACCAATGCACTGGCAATTCTAACTAGTTCGAAATGATACGGGCCGCAAATAGAATGATAAAAATGATGTTCAACACAATTTATTACGCATATTTGAACACAAATTTAAAATTATAAATAATACATTTTTAATGATACTACACGAACAATATTGGTTAGTGGATTATAATTTACGATACGGTCCTGTATTATTAGGCAGTATGCAGTTGTATTAGCAGGCACATCTTCCGAACACTCGAAATCGATATGCACATGCATAGTAGGGCTCTTGAGAGATTCGTTTTGACGAGAACAATCTAGCACGACAAATGGGCCATGAAGCAAAAATTGTCGTAGATTCAGTAATGACATACCAAATCCATAATACGAAGCATGAAATCTTGCATACATATCATAAAGAATAGAGTATTTTCCTTTGTCAAAATTTAAATTTAGATCATCGTACGGATAAACCTCTGAATTGAGATGTAATCGTACATTACTCAACTTGCAATGATCGAAAGACGACGCATGAGACTCTAATTGATTTTTTCACCCATGCTGCAACGCTAACACAACAAAACGTGGTTTCTCCATTTGCGTTGCGGCTTTTACGGTCCACGTGTGTTTAGTAGTAGCTTGTAACAATGGATACTCGGCCAATTCCCATGAACGGAAGCTCATTCTTATTGGATTATCGCTTTCCAGAAGTTGTAGCATGGCCAATCTATGTGTTTCTTCTACATTTACGTGCGGCATACGCCACTGAACTTTGAGTAATTGTACAATCGGCTTCAGATTCGCTGACGCTCCATACATTGAATTTGCATCATTACGCGCACGTATTAAAATTAATTCATGTCGAGCATGCATGACAATCTTTCGATAGTCTTCGCAAAAACCCAACAATATCTTTAATGGTACGCAAAAGTCAAAATCCAACGGTGCTTTCCTTCCGTCGTTTGCTTCTAATCTCCTACCGGTATTATCAAGCATTTCGCTTTCCGATCGCGATAAACTGAGATAGTTCTTGAACGTTGATGTTATTCCAGGATTTCTAGCCCGATCGATCTCAATGCCGTTTAATTCATAGCGATTTTCATCAAACATAAACTGTTAGATAGTTTAAACGTTTGAAACGTCGCGGTCCGTATATGAGAAGCGTCGGATGCGCGAGTCGTTCTCGGGCCCCCGGTTTTTGCGCGTGGCGTTGTGGAAGTATTGGCTGAGCCCTTTGACCCTGTGACTAAGATTATTGCTTATAGAAGTCTCAAGGTTTTTTAGTTGTGATCATAAGGAAGATTCAGTTGTATTCTAATAAAGTAACTGTGGCACTTTAGAAGTTATTGGTGTCCAGTTTTTAGCCGCAAATCCCAGAGCACATGTATCTCTCTTTTCTAATACAAACGCTACACAATTATTATCAAGAATCACTTTTTCATCATTGCCAAAGTTTACAGCAACTCTTAACGCTAGTGGAGAAACGAATCGGTAGTCGGCACCTCTAATGGATATCAGATTTCGCTTCTTCGTCCAAGTTAAGAATGCACACGTGGTCATGATCGCGCATTTAACTTGAGGGAAGAACTGAAATCTGATATCCATCAGAGGTGCCGACTATCGACTCGCTTCTGCACTGGCATTAAGAGTTCGTCCCGGAGCAGACCCACAGAAGTTCAGGTGTATCGTACACATTTGATGACAGCACGTAATGCGGTTATTAACCCTTTCGCTACGGGCGATGACTATAGTCATCGAACTCCAGACGCGCGCTGCGGACGGGCGATGACTATAGTCACCCAGCTCCAGACGCGCGCTGCGGACGGGCGGTGGCGATAGTCACCCAGCGGCAGATACGCGCTGCGGACCGATGGTGACTATAGCCACCCATTGTCAGATTCTCGCTACAGACGGAGAGTGACTCTAGTCATAACAACACCAGGCGACTTTTGTTTTGCCGCAAGTGCACACTTGTGGCGCAGCGGCCAGGTCTGCGGGAGTAGCGCGCCGTAGAATCCGTTCGTAGCGAAAGGGTTAACACACGCAACTTATTAACGGATTAATTATCATCAAATTTAGTTGCTTCAACTTTCTTATTTATTACAATATTCTCTCAGTTTATTTGCATATTTGGTATATATCCCATTAATTAATGTACTTGCAAAGTAAATGGAGTAAATAGAGTCCGAATTTTACCGTGTTTGGTGTCATTTTCATTCTAAAAACCTGACGAATCTATTGCAACAAATTTGATAAAAAAATAAAAAACAATAAAAGAGTTTTACTTTAGCATTACCGGTGACTCATCCGGATTATCGATCTGATGCTCGGCGACCGAAGACCGGCTACCTGAGGCGGCTGGTTCCCAGACACTGGTGGGGGTAATCCGCGCGCACTTACGTTGTGCTAACTCCACGCATTTAACCCGGCATTACTGTACATACCTTCTATATATTTGCAAGAGTCCAATTTCTGTGTTACATTCTGCTGTTGTCGTCGTTGCCGTGCGACCCACTGTTGTGGAATATCAATGAGATCGGTTTTACAATCCCGTTAACCGTATCAAAAATATACGTTTCACCCTTGAGATTGAAAATTGTTTTTTGTCATTTATATTTTTCATCCTTTCTAGCAAGTATCTTTAGCAATTTATGCATAAATTTGCACACTCTTTTCGTTAATTGTAATAGTTTCATCGGCAATTCTACATATTTTCCCGAAGTTTCAGTGAAGACAGTCTGTTGTTGCTCTTTTCCATGATTCGCGCATTCAATAGACGACATTCATGTGCCAGGACTTGATTCTGGGATTATTTGGATTTTTCTCGCAATAGCATCAATTGGTAATGGACGACACCGAAACATTTTATTGCCGCGTGCGTCATAATCATATAGTTCGTTGTTAGAGAGCTTCATAATTTTGTCGTTATAGTGGCTTCTGCATGCTTTAAATTCTTTAGTCAATGCAATTGCTTCTTCGTAGCCCAGTTGATTGATTAATTTTATCCACTATTTACCCGGCACTAGAACGTCCTGAGTATGAGATAGCGGTAGCAAAAGCACCATTTGATTTAAAAGATCCAACGAGTTTGGTGGCAGTTCAGTTTTCGGCATTTTTTACGAAAAGTAAGACACAGATAATACGTAGTAAACTGATCTGTCACAGTACGCAATCTGACTGCTTTGTCAGACTATAAGCATAACACAATTTTATATAGCCCTATGTACCTTCTAAATCAACTTAGATCACATGACCTTGTGCGTCGTCATACACCACAAGGTCACCTGCTTATGTGTCCTCGAAATCAATCGAAGTGTGACCGCTCTCGTTTCTGTTGAAATCTTATCCCTAATCTTATTTAGCATCTTTTTAGTTAGAACTCAAATTGTATCACGCGCGTGCCAAAAGTCGAATATCTAAAACCGCTGAGATTGTCCACGAGAAAAAGATTGCCATCATCATCGGCATCGCACAACTATGCGGTGCAAGCATGCAGTATTGTATTTCCTTAGCGATGCTTTACCGCAATCTTATTTAATATGTTTTGGTTGTAACCTAAATCGTATCGCGCTCGCGCGCCTGACAAAGTCTAAGTTTCTAAAACCGCTGACAATCCTGCAAGCGCTGCATCGATCGTATTATGTCTTACAAGCTAGCTGCAACTGAAATTGCATCGGGCGCGCACGTGAGACAAAATAATAATTACACTGTCCCACAAAATTTAACTTTTTTTAATTTCCGGAATATTTGAAAGGCGATCCTTGTAGATTTTGGCCTCCTAAAAACGAATCCGGGGCCCGTTTTTGTCCTAGACCCTCAGTTTTTGAGAAAATTAAATTTGAAAATTTACACCATTTTCCAGCTTTGAACCGAATTTACCACACATCTGTTAGCGTTAGACTATTTTTATTAATGACATCGGATTCTGTGAACTTTTACGAATAAAATGGTGTATTTAGGTTATAGGATATCTAGTTGCAAAGTTGTTAAAACAACAACTAAAGCCAGCGGGACCCGATTATTGTGCCAATTTTTCGACTTTCTTTTCGATTTTACTCCAAATTTGAGGGTCTAGGACAAAATCGAACTAGCCTACGCGATAGAGCAGACTTTTTTCTATGGAAAACCATCTTTACAAAATCCCGAATATGATCCGTTGTTGCTGAAGAAAATAAAATATTCGTGTATGTCATGCGGTGCGCGCAGTAGTTCTCCGGTCTGTAGCGCGCAACGGCGACCACTCGGGAACGACAGTGGGTCCCGTTGCGCGCGAGAACCACTAGACCCTCAAATTTGGAGTAAAATCGAAAAGAGAGTCGAAAAATTGGCACAAAAATCGGGTCCCGCTGGCTTTAATTGTTGTTTTAACAACTTTGCAACTAGATATCCTATAACCTAAATACACCATTTTATTCGTAAAAGTTCACAGAATCCGATGTCATTAATAAAAATAGTCTAACGCTAACAGATGCGTAGTAAATTCGGTTCAAAGCTGGAAACTGGTCTAAATTTTCAAATTTGATTTTCTCAAAAACTGAGGGTCTAGAACAAAAACGGGCCCCGGATTCGTTTTTAGGAGGCCAAAATCTACAAGGATCACCTATCAGATGTTCCGGAAATTTTTGGCTGTTGGACAGTGTTATTTGAAACTGTCAGAGATTCAGCCTGTCCGACGCATCGTGAAAAAGTTCTCATTCTTCCTCCGTTCTGAGCGAACAAAGTTCTTTGAAGCCGCTCGAAAAGACGATGGATGCCGATTTGGGTGTTAAGCTCTCCTCGTTGGACACTGTGGTGAAGTGTCAAAAGTGGAAAAATACATGTACGGTGAAAATTAATCGCGAAAATAGACTTCTACTGGATCGACCGAGTTTAAGAGTGGGATACAGACAAAAATTAATCGCGCAGTTCTTTCGACTGAAGTGTTGGAAAGTAAGGATGAATCACAGAATTCGCCACCTCACTCAATCCGGCTCTGGACTATCCTCCAACTTATCACCATCGTCATCGACATTAACATCAACCACAACAACAGCATCACCATCGCAGGTTTCATCGCGGGAAAAAGAGAAAGAGGCTACTCACACAGTACGGCTACGATGGCAAACCGGTAGATCGGCATTCAAATGTCGATTGATCACCGGTATGATTGCAAATGTTCACCATATTGATCCTTAAGGATTTCTATTGGACAGGAAAGAATTGGTGGTTAAGCATGTGCGGGAGTGTGTAATTGAGTACGATTGTGTAAAGGTCAACGCCGTCTTTCATGCAGAATTTCTACTGAAGAATGCACTGCTCGCCATCGATGAGCTTGATGTTAAGAATTTTCAGACGAATAATGAAGCGGTAGTGAGAGAAACAGACTTCGATCAATGGTATGAGGATTATTTGATTCGATTGATACTGCTGCAATTAGAGGAATTTCAAGAACGCGATAGTTGCTGGACATTGAGAACAATTATCAGCCCGATAGTGAATATTAATAAATGTGAGCCATTTCGCGCTGGTATGTATACCCCATTACCGGAGTATTTGAAACGACAAAAAACAGTGGTTAATATCAAGACAATGGACAATGACTGTTTTGCATGGGCTGTGGTATCGGCCCTACATTCTGCTAAATCAAATTCCGATCGAACATCCTTCTACCCCGACTATAAAAATGTGCTAAACCTAACGGATATAAAATTTCCCGTAACTCTAATAAATTCGTCCCGAGACTCTAATGAATTAATTGACAAACTACGTGCTACGGCGACTACGGATTCTACTTCTCGCTCACTCATTAACTTATTCCATCCGCAGCAATAAATTATTCTCACGCAAAATCCTCCTAACACGCATTATCGTACTTGGGGGGACTTCGTACTACCCAAGATGGCGGCCGCACTTTGCGCGTTGGCCTAGTTCAAATGAAACAAAAGACTATTCTGATGGATGGCTCCCAGGACCTTCCCGATTCACCACGGGAAAGAGGACTCTCGGTGGCTTCCCTTAGAGGGGCCACGTGCGCTGCCCACTGGCCACCGGCCCGAAACCCTACCACGCGGCCCTGGACACTCCTGAAATAACCGCACGCACGTGGACCGGCTCCCCTCCTACTGACCGCTCACCACCGAGTTTCCTTACGCCTACCCACGCCCGAATTGACCACTACACTAACCTACGCGCACTAAGAGGGAGAAAGCGCCACCCGCGACGGTGCTTAATGCCCAAGAAATCACGGAAAAGGACTTACCGCTCCTGCTGGATCACCGTTTCTATCAATGGCTGCCGATGTTCACTCGCGCATTATTCTTACTACGCAATTCGCACTAGAATAAATTAACGCGTCTTCACACTAAGGATCCCGAAAACCGTAGTGAGGAAACGACGATCCACGCAGGAAACGGTAAGCACGTGGGCACTCCTGGTGGGAAAAATCGATAATCAATTAACTCCTGGCGCGTGCCCCAGACGGAGATCCCTGCGTCGATTTGGGCTCGCTGTATCCTTCGGCCGCCAGCGGCCTTCCGTCTCGCTCCCACTCTCGGCCCTGGTGTATGGCTGGCGGCTCAGCACGGTGTTCTCTCTCTCCCTCTCTCTCTCTTTTTCTAGCGCTCGCTGTTGTGGGCAACAGGTCTCGACCGGGTGATCAATCCGATCGTTCCCGGGACCCACATTCCTGTAACTCTCTGCAAAAATACAAAGCGGTTAGTCACAGTTCGTGGGTGGCGCTAGCCCTCCGTGACGGAGTCGGGGCGTGCAAACCATTTCAGGGTCGAATCTGGCAGGGTTCCTTGTTCGTAACGCTGCACCCAAAACGCAACGTTACACCACATTGGGCGAATATAACGATCTATACATGAAAGTAGACGTTATATTGCTGGCCGAAATGTGTGAAAACTTCAGAAAGAATTGCATAAGAAGTTAGAAGCTCGATCCCGCATATTATTTTACTCTACCGGGATATGCATGGGACGTTATACTTAAAATTACTCGAGTTCGTCTTCAGATGTTGACCGGTATAGATATGGTGCTGTTCATTGAAAGTGGAATTCGCGGCGGAGTTAGTCAGTGCTCGCATCGTTATGCCAAAACCAACAATCCGTACATGAAGGACGAGTATGTTAACACTCGTAAAGACGTTAACAATTTATACGGGTGCGCAATGAGTGGACCGCTTCCACATGCAAATTTCCAATGGGTTTCCGAGGCAGATATCACATGACTGGATATCTCATCAATTTCGCATGACTGCGGTGGACTACATTTTCGAAGTAGATTTAAATTATCCCCACCCCTTACACGATTATTATTCGGATTTGCCATTCTGCCCCGTACACGATACTTCACCGCGAGGTAAAGATTCCAAATTACTGTTAACACTGAACCCTAAGAGGAACTATATCATTCATTATTACGTGTTACAGCAGTGTCTTAAGCATGGCTTACTATTGGAAACGGGTGCATCGAATACTTAAGTTTTCGCAAGTACCGTAGCTTCGTAGTTACATTGAGCTCAACACGGAACTTCGAAAAAATTCGAGCTTTGAATTCGAAAAGAATCTGTATAAACTAATGAACAATGCCGTATTTGGTAAGACAATGGAGAATACCCGGAATCATAACAATATACGCTTACTTTCCTAGTGGGAGGGGCGATATGAAATTCCTTCGCTTATTGCAAAACGAAACTTCATCGAAGAGTCATATTCAATGAGAATTTTGTCGAGGTAGAAATGAAAAAATTAAAAATTGTACTGAATAAGCCCATATACGCAGGAATGTCAACACTTGACATATGAAAAACATGTTTATATGATTTTCACTATGAATATATCAAACCACAATTTCAAGACAAATGTAAAATTCTCTATACTGAGACGGATAGCCTCATTTATAGAATAGAAGATGAAAACATTTATGAAATAATGAAGAGAGATATTGGTAAATTTGACACAAGCGGATATTCTGCGGATAGTTCTTACGGTCTTCTGTTAGTCAATAAAAACGTACTGGGTTTAATGAAAGATAAAAATAAGGGTAAAATTATGACCGAATTTGTCGATATTCGATCGAAGATGTGTGCTATTAGAGTTAACAGTGAAAGTGATACGAAGAAGGCGAAAGGTATCGTGACCAACTGTATTCAACGACAAATTAATTTTGACGATTATCTGCAGTGCTTATTCAAGAGTAAAATTAAGTCAATCAGGCAGAATCGGATCAAGTCCAGTTTGCACAAAGTGAATAAACGCTACGTGTTAAACAACAATATAGATTCTTTGCCATTGGGGCATTGTCGTATTCCATCGAATACTTTAGACTCTACAGCTGATTGCATTGCCGGTGATAATAATAATAATAATAATAATAATGCTGATGTAATATGAGAGGAAATATTAATGGAGGGAAAAGAGGAAGAAGGAGGTTTGTCCCAAACGTAATATAAATAAACATAATACAAGACATATATTTGTATTTTTCTTTCTTATTCTAAATCTTATACAATAACATCTTTTTTATTTATCCTTGAATTGTGCGACTTATCTAGCCCTAGCCACTTGACATAAAGTTTCCTACCTTTACTACGTACTACCCTTTCCGCTAAGTAAAGATCAGAATTTTTCATCTTTTGTAGCTCTAGCTCATAAAATATACCATGAATATCTTTGCCTTGCAGATCTTGAATTAAATCCGTTACGGAATTCGTACCGTCTTAGTCTTAAATACATCGATAGTCCACTATTGGGCGTATGCCCTCTAGCAAATAAATTCTTATATTTACTAATACGAACAAAGTCTCCAACCTTATATTTCGCTAGCGCTGCAATCTTTATATGACTGTACGTACCCTACACAGTACCGTACACAGAGTTAAGAAGTTCCTACTTATCTTCACGTGTTACGTCTGAAGGTCTTTTTAACTGTACTGTATTTACATTTATTGTTCTCGCTTACGAGCACTAGGATTATTTTAAGCTACTTATGATTATCATTCAGCGTGATCAATTTCCACATATTATTTTTCAACGTTCTATTCCACCGTTTAGCAATGGAGGTCTTCATTACACTGTACGTTGAGTAGTGGTTTATGCTATGTTTTTCAACTAGTTTCTGAAACTCCGTGTTGTAAAATTCCTTCCCATTATCAGTTTGAAGATTTATCGGTTTTCGACCGCTATCACTAATTATACTCGCGCAAGCCTTCGTAACTTTATACCGCTGTTTTGTTTTTAGAGTTTCTGCCCATGCATACTTGGAAAATGTACCGATCACCGTGAACATATACTGAAACTTTGAGTTCTGCTTCATGTGTGCCCCCATATCCACAATGTCGGCCTGCCAAATATCGTCATATCCCCTTATAACCACCCATCTTCTTGGAAAGTTTCTTCTGGCGGGGGCACGCAGTTCTTTAATCACTTGTTCCCTACTACCCTGGCGGCCTGCCATGGTACTAGGCGACCGTTCTGATTGTACGCCTTTGGGTTTGGATTTTTCTTAAAGATTAATTTGTACAGTCCTTCCATACCCTTTTATGGGTATATTCTCTTTAAGATACACTCCATAAACATGGTCAATTTCCCTTCTAGTGTCAGACCCAAAAAATTGTGACACATATTTCTACGCTAATTCTTTAAGTGTTTCTTCAAGGAGTCTTTAAACTTCCGGTGTAGGACTTTGTAGAATGTCAACTATCGATTTCTCTGAGGTTGAAGATGTCGTCGACGTCGTCGTAGTCGTTGGTTGAAATGAAGATGCAAGAGAACAAGTTGCTACTTGCTTCAACGAAGACAATGATACCTATCTTCGGTCTTTATAGCACTTGTTTCAGGCGGCGAACAGCAGTAATCAGTTTCCAGCAATGCATATTGGTTCGGAGTAGACGATACCATTGTAGTCACAACCCGCTTCTCCCTCGTATTATCTGCTCTTCTGCTTGTCTCGTTTGCATCATCAGTATGTACAGACTTCTCTTCCACACACAGAGTGTCGGTGGTATCGCTGTTGCAATTCTCCGTAGACTCATCGTTACATGACTGCTCTTCTTCTTTCATTTTCTTCTTTGATATACACTCGATCAGGTTTATCGGTAATTAGCCGTTGTAGAGATTTCGTAATTGGTCTATACTCGAGTCACGACTCACGAGGCGAGTCAATTGCATGCCAACAGCCGAGCTGAACAGAAGTCGACTCTCGAGTGCTAATTCCTCGTAGAGACACTGCCAGCTCGTCAACACTCGCTTGGCAAGAACATTGCATGCAACACATCGGTGTAAAGAACAATTCAAAATCTCGATTACTTCTATTGAGCGGTAATCGGATTAACCAGTGTTCCGCGGCCACAAGCGTGACGGCTTACCGTCTCGCGCGGCATAGAACGCAGGCTCCGCTGGGCCACTGCATCGTTTCACTTTGCAGTAGCTGAGATTGCTGGTTGCGGTATTTTCCGTGCCGTTGACAATTCGATTAATCAGAATCTCCAGTAAGAATACCCTTTTGTTCGCGAGACAGAGTTCTCGAGCCTTCGAAGAAACACGGAGAGGATTTACGACCTTCTGCGTCAAACCAGCAATTCTGGCTCAGTAATTGATCAAGAAAATTAACTGGTTTGCTCCTTGGACAGCTAATAGTAGAAAGAGAACAAGGATTGAACATCTTTGGATCTCACAATCAATTCCGGTGTTGCTATATTAACTAACATATCGCTGAATGTATTAACATTACATACAGTCCACTCAATTTTGAAGAAGTATTTGAAAGCGACCGATTGCGAGCACGGATCAAATGTTTACTGTGTTTATATTCATCGTATTGACCTATTGTTTCGGGTATTAGGACTTCATGCTTCGCCGCCGACTGCTTCGCCGAGCAAAGGCACGTAGAATTAAGATTCTAATTCATCCTGTACAAATTAAAATAAAATGGGTTAAATCGAATTTATTGATTTTGCGTGTCTGAGTGCAATTTTCTTCCTGCCATCTCCGCTATCCCACACGAATCAAACACAGTTGCTATCCGTGCGCGAACGCCGGATCAGGCAACTTTAAACGAGGTCCTTCGAGCCGGATTCGTAGTGGATTTAATTAAAATCAACTCCCTCGTTATCGTGGAGAGTCCGATTTGAGAGGAAGGAAACAGACATAAACACACGATGCCTGGAGGCACACAGCCCCCCCCCCCCCCCCGCCCCCCGGACTCTCCACCTCATTTGAGGATAGCGACGAAGAGCGCCAATTTCAGGCAATGTTGGAGGAGCAAACTCTGGACAGCCAGGAGATAATCCGCATTGTCCCGAAACTCAGAAAAACCTCAAAAAGGACGAAGCTCATGCTGACCCTCCTACGCGAGAAAGAAGCCAGGCTGCCGAAAGCCTGGGCGACCTTTAAATCGCGCCATGTGCGACTGCTTTTTGTGTGCCCACCGGGCAAACAAAGCAGTTGTGACGGAAAATCTGTAACTCCCTCGACTGATCGAAGAGTTCTCTTTGCGTGGACGAGGAATTTGCCGGTTACGGCCGAGTAAGACCGCAGTGCCGAAAATATAATTGTCGCAACATTCGTAGAGGGCTAAATACCGAAGACGCCCGATCGAGGGAGAACACGAGCGACGATCGAAGAAGAATCGAACGGCGGCGCTCTGGCTCGAACCCCCATAGCGAGTAGATCATTCTACAACTACTAGCGAGTTACTTTGTTTCTTTGTGCGCGGCATTGTAATATTGGCAGGCCTCGTGCGGAATTTTATCGATCAGGTCGATTGTAAGTGTTGTCGCCAAATAGTGTAACGCGTTGAACCAGTAAGGAAGCAACGTCGACAAGTAAGTCAGTGGATAAGTCTCCTTTGCGCACATTCCACTTTGGACACGGGCCGTTTTTGGAACTTGCGCACGCGGAATCAGCGCACAGTGGAAACTGCCCACATTGGAAACTGCCCACAGTGAAAATAGTGTAGAGTGGAAATTGCACACATCAAATGCGGTAACTGCCCGCAGTATGTAGAGTTCACAGTGGACCTTTACCACACGAAAAGTGAAAGTCGGCTGCAGCGTACTACGTACACACCTTACCTCTAATCATGCATAATTCGTACTGAAGTTTTTTACAGATATATCCGTGGTGTTAACTATTGTCAATTGGCCATTATTTGTAAATTATATGTTTGCGTCCCCTTCCCCTCATCTGACACTGACCTGACCTGTGACTGTAAAGCATAATGAGACTTAACACGTTTTACAGTTGCGCCCCCTTCCCCTCATCTGGCATTGACCTAACCTGTGACTGTAAAGCAGTGAGATATTTATTATGATTTATAGTCACAAGTCACTGGTACTAATACATGTATGATGTGTGCAGTTTCCACTGCCAGGTGTCCTGACTCCGCTGTGTCCAACTTCTAACGTGGGCAAATTCCACTGTGTCCGAAAATCCACATGTGCGCCAAGTGGACACTCCCAAGGCAGTAAATTTCATAAATTACCTGAGAATTGAATACATTATTTTGCTTCCACGGATCGTTCTAACTTTCTTACTTCCCTGGGACGTTTCGTAAGCTCTCTCTTTGTCGATTTCAGTAAAATCGACTGGTGCCCAAATAGTTAATCTAGGAGCATTATAGTTTCCCAAATTTATCATATGAGCCGCGGAGCCCTTGAGCCAGGCCGCGCTGGGTGTGGATTTCTTCTTCCTTTCATATACAATTAACTCGCATATCGACACTACGAAGAGTTATCCTTATCACAGTATTCCGTACATCGCCAATTCCATATATGAAACAATACGGGACGAAGTAACGGAATGCCGCGAGTATCTCGCGGAGGAGCTGAATTGGCTGAAAATTGACAAAGAAGAAGCTTCCTCCTTCCAAGCCTCCTGTGACAAGTCGCAGGACCGAAAATCTCAACGTCCTCGCGTAAAATTTCCGGAGCTTACGCTCCCGAAGTTTGCTGGCGATATGAGACAATGCGATAACTTCGCCCAATTATTCAAGGCAGCCGTGACGCGGAACGAAGCATTGCCGAACGCGCAACGGCTTCAATACCTTAATGCTTGGTTACAAGGCGACGCTCTCCTTTCCATATCTACGTTAAGCATAGAAGATGGAAATTTTGAGATCGCATAGAAGATTCTGGAGGGGCGTTATGATAACCCCCGAATGACAATAATAGCGCATTTTCAAAGAGTTTGCGAGTTAAAGAAAGTGCGTAAAGATGACGCTGAGAGTCTGATGGATTTACTCAGCGAAGTAGAGAACTGCCTCGCAGCTCTAAATCAGCGAGCCGCCCTAGAAAAATTATGGGAGTGGATGATCGCCTATTTGGTGACCGATGCGTTCACCGGCGATCTGGCAAGCGATTGGGAGAATTCCGTAGCGGTTTCCACGGAATACCCCGACTTTAAAACAGTGCTCATTTTCCTGAAAAGTAACATGCATGCTGCGTTGTGTTTGGAGCCCAAGAAGGCACCGCAAGCAACGCAGAGACCGAAAACACGTGAGAATTGTCATACGACTTATGAAAACAAAACAGAAACGAAAACTGCCTGCTCGTACTGTCAAGTACAGCACAGGCTGACGGACTGTTCCGCTTTCCGTAGATTGACTGCGGAAAAGCGAATGGAGTCATTACGGGGTAATCCCGTTTGTTTACGTTGCCTCCGTACCGGGCATACCATAATGGACTGCACACAAACAAATAGATGTGAGAAGTGCAACGGGCGACATCACACCCTGTTGCACCTCGCCACTCCTGCTGCAAGGCCCGCGTACCGCGGAAAGCCTACAAACTGGACGCAGAACGCGGTGCAGAAGTAAAGCCCGCGTTCTCCAGCTGGTCACGCGCCAGTACAAAGAAACGGAGGAGCCGAAGAAGGAATATCCTCCTTCGGCCGCGGAAGCGCTTTGTGATTCGAGCAATGAAACTGTCGCGCAGCAAATTACGCTCGCGACAGTGCTCGTCCGCTTGCACGGACCCAATGGTGTTATGCAAATTGTGCGAGCACTCATAGATCCTGGATCGTAAAGATCCTTTGTCGTAAATGACGTAGTCGAACGCCTTCGACTACGCAAGGAAAGAGCCCCCGCTTCTATCCGCGGGATTGGCGACACAAAGACCGAGGAGGTCGAATATAAAATTAATGTCGTATTTGGTGTGGCGAGCGATTTGTCGCCGTTGTACGAAGCTAGTGCTTACGTAGTTCCGCGTATTACTAATTAAAGCCCGCCATCGCGTCTCAGTTGCATTATGCAAGGTTACGCAGATTTAACTCTGGCGGATCCGAATCCCTCCGATAACGCAGAAATTGAAGTGCTTTTCGGAGTCGATTTGATGCCACGTACGCTTCTCGCAGAGATGCGTATTATGGGAGATAATCTTTCCGTGGCTACAAAAACAGTCTTCGGTTGGGTATTGTTTGGCCCAACCGGCGCACAGTGGGGTATTTTACCCGAAAAACTGGCCAAAACTCTGAAACCTTTTGCTTTAGTTTAAATTAAAAAATTTTTGTCTAGAATAATTTTAGATAACATCGAGTATTAATTTTAGACTTAAATTGTTAGCTGTTTAGTTTTATTCAACAAATTAAAAAGTTTATTTAAAAACAATTTTAAAATTCTAGTGCGACTCAAACGGCATAATGAAATAAGTTCAAATAAATTTAAGTTGGCAATGGCAGTTGATGTGCGTCAAGTAAGATAGCGCCGATTGCGCATGCGAGCAGAAAAGCGGCATACGTAGCGAAACGATCATACTCACTTGCCGGAGAACATGTGAGTGGAAAACACCTCGTATTATTTCGTTTCTGTAGTACAAAGAATAAAGGATCCCAGTCGTAATAAACGTGGAGATCCGTATCCTACTCCAAAAGAATACATGTAATAAGTGCTCCATGAAACGAATCCTTGCATGCAAGATGCATAAACCGAATTGTAAAATCGCAGTTCGAGGACCATGTACTTTCGATAAATCATTAATCTCTTTAGAGGAAGCTCCACATATACAACACTAATTTCTTGCTTTTGTGTCGGTAACTGAATTGCAACCCTTCCCATCCAGCATTGTAAATAATACCTTGTGTTTAACTGTTATATTTTTTGGGTTGTCAGTCGTAGTTTCAATTAAATTGGATATTTGTGTTTCTATGTAATTGACTTCTTCTTTGGTGGTTTCTGGAGTTTCTTTTACAAACCACATGCGTATCGGGCGGCAAAAACGGGGTGATAACGGTAAAGGATTTCTCCAAATAATATCTCTGCCGTTGTATCTTGCAGTTAGTAATAAAGGCGCGAGCAAACTTTGAAATATATGCTCATCGGAACTGCTACTGCTACTAAACTCTTGCCTATATTCAATTTGTTTCGAGCCATAGCAACCCCATTTCGATGTGAGTTCTAAATCAAATTGTTGTTGAAGTAAATTTTCAAATATATCCTTTGCGTACTCTATCAATCTTAACGCGGTATGATTAAGAAGATCTTGCAAATGCTATTTTAGCTGATATTTCGGTTATTTTAAATGACTCTACGGCAGGATAACATTGCTTTTCGCCTATTGTAATAACGTGTAACACACACAGAATTTTTTGTTTTGCGCCCGAATAATCTCATATTGTACAATGCTTGAAATGGACTTACCTGCTCGCGTTTGTCACTGACTGCATCCGGAAGTTGTTTCTTCTGTAATTTAACATTACTTGGATTATTTGCTAGATCCTTAAGAATTGTAGATGCAGCTGTTCTTCCCGTGTCTCGGAGCTTCATCTGAGTTGCTAACATGAGCTCATCTGCATCCGTGGATTTTCGGATCGGTTCCGTTTTTCGCCTCTTGCTACGCTCACTCAAATCCGAAAATGATTTTTGTGGTCGTCCAGGAATATTGCTTCTTACGACAAAACTGATGCTTTCACTCAGCCATTGCTCATTCGTTTGTAAGAAGGTCCGCTCTGTGCGATTCGCCTTTATCCAGTTCCCCACAATTATAATATTTTGTATAACATGCAATATTTGTTGTAGTCGTTTGTTTGTTAACATGCAGTTTGTTAACATTAAGAATATTACGAGCCGTTTTTATCCCCGTTCTTATTGGTCACAATAACTTCATTTCGTTTCCTTAACGCTACACTCGTAAACTGCTCGCACCCGAAAACAGGCAATAAAATTAACATTAAATATTGCAGATTGGGAAAACAATTATTGTGGATCAATTACACATATATTCAGGTATATGCTGCGACGACGATCGGCTCGCGCCGCCGGCCGTACCCGCCCACGCGGCCGGAATCGTTCGCAAATGGATACTTCGGACGCCACTCTAGTTACTCCCCGCGACTCCCTTACCTCGGTATTGGGCGCCAGGCCCCCGAAAGGGCCAATATTTATGATTAGAAACTCGAGAAAGGACGTTGGAACGAATCGCGGGAGGAAATTAAGTTCGAGTCACCCGGCTCGACTAGCTCAGGTCTCTGCAGTTCGGGTCCGTGCTCAGCCCGAGGGAAAACGCAGTCTGGCTCGACCGTCGTGTGTACGGTGAAGACGGCCGAGTATTGTCTATGATCCCCTGAAAATCAAGCAGGCCACGAACGCAAGGAAATCCCGATGAAATGAGCGAATCCCGAGAGAAAGTACGTCATATTGTATTTATTCTATAAGGAAGAAAGCAATTCGGAGTGTTAACAAGATGGCCGCCGACGCCGGTCACCGATGTCCGTTAGAGAACCACGCTGAGTTCGAATCTTACTCCTCGGCCAATCACAGGCCTGCTCGCGCGTCGCGTGTCGCCCGCGGCCAATCTACGGGCCGCTCGCCGCTGTCCTACTCTTCGCCGGCCAATCACCGGTCCGCTCGCCACTATACGCTTCTATCGCGGCCGCACGCTTCTAACATTGACTTGACCCGAAACCGAGAAGATTACACGCTCGTCCAAGCTAGAATTCCGTCGTGGTCATTTACCTGCTGTGGCCTGTACCCGATGAGGCCTCCGAGGGCCGGGGCCCCCCCTCGAAGCCGTCGCTCTACGCTTGCGACTTTGTGTCCCCGGTAATTAACCCCCCAGGACTCTAGCTCCCTTCGACCACGACGAAATCCTCTCTAAACACTGTACCGAACCGTCCCGAGACCCCACAGACAACCGCACACACACCGAAGATTCGCAAAGAGGAAAGATGTGCCACTTACCGTCACCGCCCGCCTGCTAACCTGCTTCCTTGCGGCCTTCTTCAGCTCCTCGTCCACTCAACGCGGCCGCAAAACTGAATTTCGGCCGAGATCCGGCCTCGAGTAGATGCGCGGGAACCAGAGCGGGGGAGGAAAGAGCGCCCGATGGTGAATGGCCACCCGTGGAGCGAGAGGGTTGGGCCGCGCGAATGGACCGGATTAACGAACTTCGGCCGTGGGTAACTGAGAATTTAGAAGCCGCGTACCAGCGACAGGTGCATTATTCTAACCAGGGCAGGCGCGATCGACAATTCGAGGCCGGGGATAAGGTGCTGAAGAGACAGCACGTACTTTCGTCAGCGGGGCAAAATGTAGCGGCAAAACTAGCTACGAACTTTCACGGGCCATTCGAGATATTGGAGAAAATATCGCCGGTAGTGTATAGGTTAGCCGACGTGAACGGCCAGAGCGTAGGGAGACTGCACATAAAAGACTTGCAATCGTTCGTACCAAAGGACCCGTGATTGAGAACTGCATGAATGTCTCTGTATTTAATGAATGTAAACACCAGCGGGGATTCCTTAATACTAATTATCACTGGTGATGGTTTCTCCGTGTTGTTCCCAACCGATCCCGACGAAGATAGACCGTGCAGAGATGGAGAGCAACAACGCTTGGTGGACCGGCCCGGCGGAGCCCAGGCCCCTAGGCCCCTGGGTCCAGGTCTTCGCGGAGGAGGTAGGAGGGGCCCAAGCTATCGCTGACCTAGTCCGGTGGGAAGGCCAGGAACAGGCCCGGAGACAGGAAGCGGCCATGAGGGCGGAGATGGCCGAGTGGGACCGCCAATTCTTCGAGGCGCTGGAGCGGCCACCGGTCATCCACGTGGTGCTCCTACAGCGGGGACGGCCGTCACCGGAGGACCCGGCCTTCTCGCGCTACCGGGCAGCAGAAGAATGGGCCGCGAGGGCCAGGAGGGAGCGGGCAGAAGACCCGTACCTGCGGCGGTACGGTATCCGAGGGGAAGACCTGACCCTCACGGAGCTCACGATGACCCCACTGGCCATCGTGGAGGAAAGAGTGTGCGGCCCACCCCAGCAGTGCTGGACCTGTGGGAAGTTGGGGCACATGGCGGGATGGTGCCGCCAACCACCGCGGCCGCATTGTTATCATTGCCAGGGAATCCGGTCGTGGGATGACCACGACTGCCCGTCGCCCAGGAACCCCCACCTGAAGAAGAGATAAGCCGCCGGGGGGGAA